>APFE030422123.1:235976-283824 GCA_000404065.3 Pinus taeda | reverse complement strand
AACCATTTGAAAAACAAAATGAATTAGCGGCTCTACCAAGCTTGCATTCTGAAGATAATCCCGCCCAACACACTGTACCAATGCGGACCCACAAAAGTCAAACACATTAAAAACAGGGCATTTAAGGATGAAATGGTCTTCTAAGGTTCCGACATACAGAACCTGCAAATGCGAGTCCATATTTATTTGGTACCCACTTTATCTCCATATCTTGGGAGTTTGCTGCTCTGCCCTTGGTGCATAAATCTTACATGGTCCTGTTAAGATATGGCATATTCCAAGTCATCCCTCTCTAAAATCAGATCCAATCTCTCAAGGGAGAGGGTCAAATTAATTAAAAAAACCCTGTTAGTGTGTTGTCTCATTATTCTTATCCTAATTTCTCGACCCAAAGCATAAAAGGCATCATCTTGTTACAGTTTATCTTCATTACTTTTTAATGTGAATTTGAGTAAACTTTATTTTAATGTAAACAATATTGCATGTGAAGTTGGTCGTATTGCCATGCAAAAATTTTGCAAGAGTGCTGGGATTACCATTGTTGGTCTTTTTGGGAATTTATTACGTCTATGTAGGTATTTAATAAATTATTTGTTTGACAACGTAGCTTTTCCTGTGCTAATTTCATGTTGGTATTTACCTATTCATTATTTCAATTTTCAAATTTACACACGATCAGAACACACCTGCAACATACATTCTATTGTGATGGGTGAATCACTGACTTCTGTCATCTTGGGGAGCTGTATTTACGATAGTTTGTCTTATGAACTGTCCTTATATGTGTCAGGGTACTTTTAACTTTATAGAAGTCTCTGGGTTAAAATCAAGCAACTTTATTTGTCATCAAACACTGAGAAGTGTATGGTTTGGGATTCTCTTGGATATCGATGTTCATTTTTATTATCCTTATCATTAATTGACTATACGGTGCTGTGTGGTAGTTTATTGTGTGTCTTTGTAACTAATCATGGAGTGGTCAGTTGTCCAATTTTGATGAAGTCAAATCTCTTTTTTCGCTGCATGTAGATCCTACCGGTATAGATGAATTAACAAGTGACAGGAAACTTTAGTGTCCATGAATGCTGAGAGCTGGATTTTGTAATAGTTTTCCTTATCACTAATTTGTCATTATCCATTATTCTATGTTACTCGACCCTAATAAACATTGTGGATCAAACTATTCTCAGCGGCGCCAACTATTTGCCATTCATTTTCATGGCTGCATATAAATTATAATGTAACTTTACATGATGGATGATTAGATAGTGGTTACTACATTTATTATGATAATCTTTCCATGGTTATTTGACTCTAAAAGGAGTCAAACAACAGATATCTGGATTCTGTTCTTTGTAAACTACTAATTCATTTTTGTCATTTTATATCACAGGCAATGTAAACAATATTGCAACGACAAATCTTAAGGTGCTCAACCTTTCTTCAAATGCACTATCTGGTACATTGCCAATAAAATTCGGAATCTGTGCAGTAGTGGATTTGAGTGATAACAATTTATCTGGGAATTTGTCTATGATGCGGACATGGGGAAATTATATGGAAGTTCTTGATCTGAGCCAGAATTCATTTACAGGGTCCCTGCCAAATGATACTTCTCAGTTTTTAAGATTGACCTATCTGAATTTATCCCACAATTACTTAGTGGGATCTTTCCCAACTGTATTGGGAATGTATCCCAAGATTAATGTTATTGACCTTAGCTTCAACAAGCTAAATGGGGCTCTTTTAACCAGCCTTTTTACATTGTCTACAATGGAACATTTACACTTATCTAGCAATAATTTCACTGGGGGTATCCCCCTGCCGGACATTCTACCAGTAAACCCTGCTTCATCAGTAATCCCCATTCAAGTGACAAAATATTCTTTCCTGGAATCATTGGACCTTTCGAACAACCATTTAAGTGGTACTATTCCTCCACAAGTTGGTGCAATTGACAGGCTGAAGACATTGAATCTTGGTGGAAATCAATTGTCAGGAAACATACCAAATGAAATCAGTAAGCTTTTCGTCTTGGTCAACCTCGATCTCTCTCACAACCAATTATCTGGGAAAATACCCGGCAACCTTCCTGCCAGCTTAAAGGCATTTAATGTATCTTACAACGACTTGTCAGGTTATGTCCCACAAAATTTGAGAGATTTCCCTCACTCTTCATTCTATCCAGGAAACTCTGGTTTGATTTTTCCTCGTGTTCGAGTATCATCTAACAATGGGCCTGGCACCAGTGAGATACACGGCAGGGGCCTTGCTAAAGCAGTTATAATTGGGATCTGCACTGCTGCAGCTGCTCTATTTGTTGGCCTTGCTCTGTTCTTATACTACCGAAGAATTTCAAACTTTGATGACAAAATTGTTTCAAGAGATATAGATAGAGGAAAAACTTCAGGTGCTGGTTACTTTGGATTTGGTAAAGATGTGGAACCTTCACGTCCTGTGAGAGTTTCTGCAGAGCATTTGCTGGCGCCTGAAAGGACAACCCCTGTTGTTCAACCAACACACTTAACCATTGACTCTACTGTAATGGAGGTTCCTGATTTGAAAGCCAAAGATTTAGATTCTTCAAAATCAAGTACTGTAGATATTTCTTCCTCGATGAATAAGAGACGGTCTTCACCTGGTTCAAATAGTTTCTTCTCATCGTCACCGCAGTCTGAAGATTCATTCGCTCCTGATCACCCTGTCATTTTGAATGTCAGATCACCTGATCGGTTAGCTGGGGATCTTTTCTTTCTGGATGAGACACTATCATTCACAGCTGAGGAATTGTCACGTGCACCTGCTGAAGTTTTGGGGAGAAGCAGTCATGGAACCTCTTATAAAGCTACGCTAGACAATAGACATGTGTTGACAGTGAAGTGGCTGAGGGAAGGTTTGGCAAAACACAAAAGGGAATTTTCAAGGGAAGCAAAGAAATTTGGGAACATAAGACATCCAAATCTAGTCTCTTTGAGAGGTTATTACTGGGGACCAAGGGAGCATGAGAAGCTTATTTTATCAGATTATGTGAGCACAGAAAGTCTAGCGAATCATTTGTATGGTAAGGCCTCCCTCTTCATTATGTTTTGTCTGTTTGCTACTTCTGAATAGGTTAAGTCGGGAAATAAGCCATGTACAATTGTCTGAATTCAGAGGCGTTCCTCAGAGTGGAATGGTATTTTTCTCTGATTATCAGTTCTCCAAAGGTTTCTGTCAAAGAGTCCTGTTTCTTTACATTTGATGATAATTCTAATTTCATATGGAAAAGCTTGCTTTAATTTTAAATGATTTAAAGAATAGAGCACATGGAAAATAAGTTAAGAAACTACTATGACTCATGGCATTGATAGTTAAAATCAATGCTATGGAGCCACTAAGTGAACTAATATAGCCCAAGTATTGTGTGCATATCATAAAAGTCAATGCAGTGAGAATAAAATGTAACTTGGAGTTTTCAAATCTATATTTTGTCTATTTCAACATTTTGAAAGAAGTTAGTGTTCATATCCTAAGATTAATTTGAGTTTTTTTATCCACTACCATTTAATAGCATTTTTCCTTTGACATGTAAAGCCATATGTTATGGGCCTAATTTGAAATCAGTTTTTTATAGCTAAATTCTGGTATGAATATTGTTACTACCTGATGCTATGATCCTGAGAAACACTAACAGATTCCAATTCTGTAAAGAAGATTATAACATGATGCCCTTAGCAGGTTATGATATTCTGATTGCAATATTAAATGAAAGTAGATAAACAAAAAATTTCAGCAGATTATATTTTTTTAACAGCAGATTAGAATGTTGTAATTTGATCTACTCTAGCACAGTAAACTCTGCAGTCCATGTATAAAATGGAATTTGCAACAGGAAAACAAATGCTGGAAACTGCTATATACTCTCCTCAGAAGGTATGAATGCCAACTCAGACCCAAAATGTCCAATGGCAGCATGGACTCTGCAGTTGGCCATAACTTAGTCTCAAGAAAACCTTGTTATCTTGCACTGAATCATTGTGCAATTACTTTTCTTTAGATGTGGCGATTGCTATCTGAATAAATTAATCACCCTCCTGAAAGGAATTTTAATGTGGCGATTGCTAACTGATATTCTGTGTATGACAATATTAACTGGCACTGACCATGTATCCTAACAATGAAAATTTGAAAATGGATTCAAATAGAGAGGAGATCAGGGGGGTGGGCAGCACCGGCTTGTTGGGGGGATTCATCTCCTTCTAAAGCAAGTAGGGGATTTTCAAAAGGTTTGATCTTTGGAATTTCACTGGGCATCTGAACAACCTCTCTCATGGTAGCCTCTCTACGCTATTTTCTTCTAACACATGCCATTGCCACACAGAAAACGTGGATAACGTTGTGCAAAGGAACTGAAGACAGCCTCTCGTCCAAAATGTGGATAACGTTGTGCAAAGGAACTGAAGACAGCCTCTCGTCCAAAATGTTTTTGAAACTCCTTCCTTGGTTGAGTTAAGTCATCTTGTTTACCCATTGAACAATATCTACACCATCTCCAAACTCCCCCACCGGCCTTCTACCCGTGACTAGTTCCAGCAGCACTACTCCAAAGCTATAAACATCACTCTTTTCATCCACTTTCAGCGTGTATGCATTTTCTGAAAAAATAACACAAGAAAAATACTGTATGAGAACTTACATATAAGCATTCGATCCATCAGCAGCCTTCATCTAATTGATTCTTTTCAGAGAAACAGAGGGCATTGAAATTTCACATTGAAATAATATTAAAGGCAAGCAGATAAGCTTGATTGTTTACCTAGAGCAATGTAACCATAGGAACCTGCAATGGAAGCATTGCTTTTCTTCAAAGCCCTGGCTTTGATGATGGCAGCAGAGGCAAAAACCAGTGAGCATAATAGCAAACCTATGACCAGAACCAGCTTTGCAGTGGAAGAAATCAAAGAACCCTTAACATGAGCATGCAGCGAATTGCGCTGAACTGTGCAAGGTCCCAAATACAGCCCACACAATCCAGGGTTCCCAACGAAGGAAGTTGCATTGAAGAAAGTGAACTGGCCACCATTTGGTACAATAGTAGACAGATTATTGTAGGAGAAATCCACAAAAGTCAAGCTCTGCATCTGCTCTAATTCATTAGAGATGATTCCAGAGAAATGATTCCGCAAGATATTCAGATAATTAAGGATGCCCAGGCTAGTGATTGTGGAAGGAATTGGGCGATTTGATCAAAGATGTTACCAATTCAAGGAGAATGAAAATCTCTTAACGAGCAGCAAGAAAATGAATCTTGGGATGTAGTCAATGAAGGCTTGCCCAAGATAGTATCGAACACCCTAGACAATCCCTTGGCAATAGCCTCGGCAGGAACAACTTTCTCTTCAGCCACAAAAAAGAACAACGAGTAGCTACCATGGAAAAAGTTGAACTGTACAAGAGCTTGAAAAAGGAACACTAGGAAAATGAAAGGCTCTGCAAAGAAAATCAATCCCTATTGCCCTCAAGCTCTTGTGACAGATATTATCAAGATGCAGCGCTAGAAGCAAACAGATCATTAGAAGATATTGTAAAGCAGTTGTACCGAAAGCTTGGAATACTCCAAAAGATTGTTGGAACACCAAGATTCGCAACCCCAAAATGCATACCAGGCCAGGGATTAAAGAGCTGCCTACAGTAATTGTAAAACAGCTTGACATAAAGCTTCTTGACATCGCAGTGCATATCAGACCATGGGATTAAATGGGCCTATATAACAGAGGTATAAAATCTCGACATCAAGCTTCACCACCTCTAAGTGTATACCAGACCAGTGTTAACCAGGGTTTAGATGGCTATCTGAAAATCATAATCGCAACATATACACGATAAATCTATTGAAGTCCTGACTTATCTTAAAAACTGAAAATATGGACACACACCTGTACATGTATATATCCTTCCCGTGGCTCAGCTGCCGCCTGCAGAGATAACAAGCACTGAGAAAATCTGGAGCATGAAAACCCGGAGAATCCGTGAAGCTAGAGGCCTCGAAAACAGCTGGTTTGCATTTGGGCGTTAATTGAATCTCTACAGGACCCTCGTATATTTGTTTTATAATGGGCTTGGGGCCATGGGACGTTACGCAGGTATAACTCTCTGAATACTCCATCCCAGATTCCAGCTCCTCGCCAGAAACTGGTGACCGAGAACCCCGAATGGGTATTGGCTGGCTCTGCTTGTTCTCTATGAAAATTTATTGTTATTATTAGTAGTAAAACCAGTGAACAGGAAAAATGCAGAGGATTTACAGGAGCTCGGGTCTCGGTTTTTATCAGAAGACATTATACGAAACTTGTTCTGCGGCTTCTGGATGGGCCTCTAACGCTTGCCCAGCATCATACCAAAAATAAACGCTTGCCCAGCATCATACCAAAAATAAAACAAGAAAAAATCCCCAAACCAGAAGCTCCAGCCCACAGCGGAGGCCCGGCTCTTGTACTCGAGACGCTGAAACTTTGAACAAAGCCGTCAGACTCCTCAGAGTCACGTTCAATGAATCAAACGGGCATCAAACGAAAACACTAAATACAAGCCCGAGTCCCTCCAGTTCGCGAGCAATTCTATCGGGGCTTTGATTCCCCAACACCCTAATTATAGCCCTTCCTGCAACAAACCCCACCACCATCCTAACATTATTCCTTTTCCTTCGCTATCACCAGTGACGCAACTTCCAGAGGCAACAGAACCCAAATTTCACGCCACGTGTCAACCTGAATGCTCGACCTTCTTCTGTGCTGAACCAAATTTCACGCCACGTGTCGACCTAGCAATGAAAAGGACGACTAAAGCTTGTTTCAAAAGAAGGCCTATTGGCCTAAAAATAGAATAACTAGCATTTGCACCTAATGTTGCAAAGGAAACGTCGTAAGGCATAGTGTGTGGAAGAATTTTGAAATGTGAATGGGATTTTTGATTTTGAGTTTTAATTTGAGGAAGCCATGTCGAAAACCGTATTTGGGGGTTAAAGTGGCTACAAAATGGAATACAAGTAGTCATAAATATCCATTGAACTTGTTTAGACGCCTTCATATCTGGATAAAAATTGCGTAGTTGAAGGTGAAGGTAAACGAATGAATTCACGTGAACAACAACTGGGTATCCATATCGATTTGGATATGGTTATTTAAGAAATCATTATTTAAACGAGAAATTTAATTAATATGAAGATATATTTAAAACATGTATTATATTCATTAAAACAAATTGATTTTGTTAACAAAATATGTTAAAACCGATTGATAATGAATTGGTTGTGAAGACATAAACTATCAAAATGGTATTTGATCTTGAGACATCATTTTTCAAGTTTCAATTGGAAAATACAACTAGTGAATTGTAACAGAAGAGGTTCGAGAAGCAATATAATATTCTAAAAAACATTGTGCTTGTCATTCCATATTTGAAGTTGCATCAAAAATTGTTGGAGGCATCGAAGACCTGAAGAAGCAGTAATGAACCTGCAAAATCTATATTTTGTTAGAATTTGTAATTTGTAAATCAGTTGTCGAAATTTATTAGTAATACTTTGCAGGTGAGTTGTGTTAAAATGAATTTGGAGAATGGAAATGAAGTTACCTTCGCCATGGCGATTTATATATTGTTAGTCGAAGATGCATGGTGAATGATGGCATACTAAACACCATTGGAGATTCATGCGTAATTGGAGACACATATTTCTTGCTTGCCATTCTGCTTGTCTTCTTCATATTTTGTCAAGTTGATGAATGTGGTTTATGCATTTCAGGGAAGATTTTATTTCTTGTAATAATTGTATGGTTGGATGCAGGTGATATAATGGTACTGCTGGATTTTGTACTGGAAGAAATCTGTTTTGTATATGTTGTAGTGTAAGTATTGATGCCTCGATTTCGTCCCAATAGTTACATGGGTGTGCTATTTCTGATTCCATATGTCCTATTGCAAAAGAAAGAAAATGTTAGAATGAGATGTCATGAAAATGTTAGAAGAAAGGTATGTTTTGAAATAGAATGAGCTAAATAAATAGAGGAAACCTTTTGGTGATGTCAAAGTATGGATTGGAGTAAATTATCTAGAGGTGGCATTGAACGGAGAATTTCTTCTGCGTGTTTTCTATGAGTAATGTTTTTGTTGTCCTTCATTTTATTGTAATGATCGAAACTGAATGCGGGGCTAATCCAGAGATCTTGTAGAGAAGGTACTCTTGAAATTGTTGTGAATGTGAGACCTTGACGTTCTATTTTCCCAATGTCAATTGTTGCTTTTGGAAGTGTCATACCTTGATATTTATGTATGGTTAAAGCCCAAGCCATCTTCAGTGGATTTTGTGTACACCCATTTCTTTTTATTGCTGGAATAAGCAAGTGAGTGGGGTTTCTTTCATCCCAAGGAGGCTCGATGCATTTGGGAAAGTCTACGACAACAAATGTTGGAATTTGTGGTGGTGCAGTTGATTCTTTGTAAAATATGGTTACAATTTCCCCAAGGGAAACATTAACAAGTTTGGCTGAAACCCAAAGGTTAGAAGTTAACATAACTTTTTCACCATTGCATAGTAATACAATTCACTCAAGTTGCTTGTCTTCTGAGGAAATCTTGGAATATGTGTTGTCATCTTCAGCAATGGATCTTGCAATTGGAATGTTTAGAGATTTCATCATTTGATCATTTGTTGGAAATAGATGCATGGAATCATCGAAGTAATGTATTTCATCTTCTGATAAAAAGGAATCTGTGCGCGACATGAGTATGTTGTAGTCATCGATTGTTGGATTTGCATCTCTAATGTTCTGGAGGATGTTCCTGAAAGTAACCTGGGCGATGTTGTCGCCTTGTTAACGAAATATTGTGTCTAGTGTGATGAATGTGTTGAAGGTGTTCCATAGTGTGCTTTTATGGCTCGTCCCTGCATATAGAGGTATGTCTTTGACGGGTGGTAGCTGACCAAGATCACCAACCAATATAATGGAACAATCGCCAAAAGGAGTGTTTCGTTGCTGTGGAAATGCCTTTCAAAGATGTTCATCAATATGGCTGAGAAGCTTTGGCCCAATGAAGCTCATTTCATCGATTAGTATGTTCCTTATATGCGTGAGTTTTTCTTGGAATTTTGCAAGAGAATTACCTTCTAAGGGCGTAAGATCCTTTATAGGAAGGTGCAGAGTAGAATGGATTGTCGATGCTTGTATGTTGAAGGCAGCAACCCCTGTAGGGGCGAGGAGCATGATCGGTGAAGGTTCTGGGCTTGCAAGGGTTATGAGCATATCTTTGATGCAATTGATAAGGAGGGATTTTCCTGTACCAACAGTGCCTTGTATTATCATTTTGAGAGTAGTTAAACAATCCTTCTTAGCAAAATGATTAGAAATAATATTTAGAGCTTTTATTTTCATTGGAGATAATGTAGTAAGGGTCCCCAAGATACGTTGATGTGTTTGAAGAATGCGTTGGATGGAGTGGCTATTCTCAATGAATTGTATGGCATTATTTTATAGATCTAATGGAATAGTGGTCTAATTCTAGTTATGGTTGTCATCAAAGCCACGAAGGCCAAGCATGTCAAGGTCATTTATGAGAAGCTCATTTGTAGGGTGTAATTGGGAAAGTAATTCCCATTCATTTATTTCCATGGTGTCTGGAGGATTGGTTTCATGAATAGTTGAGGTATCATTTGCGACAAATTCAATATCAGATAGTGTGTGGTGGTTCTATCACTGGTTTGAATGATATATAGACTGGTTTGAATGGCATAAAGCCATTCATTTATTTTATTTCCGAGGAAGACATATTCGAAACATTTAGGCACCATTTATTAACCTGCGAATTTACTATCTAATCTCATAATTGATGGAAAGAAACATTTATAGTTTCAAACACGGCTTTATAAAGGTAACTATGATAATAGCATTTTGTTGTATGGAATAAAGAAGGTGTGAGATATCAAATGGATCATTACTGTGCAGATGGTTTGTAACCTTGGATATCTAAAAACCTTTGCTACAACAGTGATGTGCCAGATACTACACTGATATTGAGAAAGCACAACATTTCAACAAACTTATTTTCTTGCCTTTTGTTCAATGAATTAGAAGTTTTTATTCCTCAGGATCAGTTAGCATTTCGTTGTATGGAATAAATAAGCTATGAGATATTGCAACCTTGAAGCTCTAAAAAACTTTCCTACAATAGTGATGTGCCAGATACTACACTGATATTGAGAAAGCACAACCTTTTAACAAACTTATTTTCTTGCCTTTTGTTCAATGAATTAGAAGTTTTTAATCCTTAGGTTCAGTTGGCATTTGTTTATGTTAGAGATAATGAAACCAATGGAGATAAAATTTGTAACCTTGAAGGTATAGTGGTTTGAATGGTTTTTCTTTATGTTCTCTAGATCATCCAACAATGCCCAATTTGTAGTATCGATGAGATAGGGAAGAAATGAAGAAAGTTGAGTATAGCTTTATGGAGAGTGTAAGCCATTGTATAGTGGCAATCTTCCAAGTAGAGAAGTTACTAATAATTCAAAAGTTTGCAAACTTGGTTGCTATTGAAAAAGTTTCAGTTCCTTGAATTCTTATAGCTACATTGTTTATTTTAGAGATAATGAACCCAAGTGAAACAACACTTCAATGTAGTATTAATATGCAACAAAGTTTTGAGGCTCTCCATCAATAGGTAGTTATTGTAGTATTCGTAACAATCGTGACTCCAAAAGATAGAATTTTAGGGGGGAAGTGGGGCCACAGATATTCATTTACTACATAATGCAAAAGGTTTGGTCTAACTTCATTTCACTCTTGGCTATGCTTATGGAGAATAAGTACAATGACTTTGTGCATTAAGAAATAACAGAAGAATGCAAAGAAATTTTGCAGAATTTTTGTTATATCATTCTCTAAGAGAGAAAGTATATTATATTGGGCTTCCTAGTCACCCAGGCCTTTAGTTGACATATTCATAGACAAAGAAAGGACATCTCTTGTGAAAGCTAGATGAGAGGATAAAATGAAATATGTCACTCAAAAGAATAAAGGAATATGCAATAGCCAAAAGTAGTGCAAGAAAGGAATGCCTTTAATTGGTAAATGAACCAAGATACTGAATGAAAAACAACAACCACTACAAATTTTTACTGGAAGAAAAAAACGAAGCCTATTATGAAATTATGTACTGAGACTACAGATGGTTTTTCCATAGAAGCTAAAGAGAATGATTTGGTTTGGTATCATCTTGATGCTGATCTGGACAACATATTATTGAGGTTTTTGTTTATAGGTCTACTATAGGGTCAAGGTCTATGGAGAAATATTCAATATTTAATATTGTATAATGTGTATGTTAGATACAAGTTTATGTATGTAAGCTAATGATGGCTTCCATCAATCTCAATCTATGCAGTTTCTTAGGCACAAGAAGATGCTACCTCTGCAATTTGGTCATGGATTCAAAACATAATAGCAACATGTTGATAATAGAGATGGCTTCAGTGGTGTCTTATATGAAACAAAAGGTTTTGTAAACCATACTTCAACAAAAGACAAAAATTTCTCTTTCAAAATTGGATAAGAAGAACATTGGATAGCAAGTGGCATAGTTGACCCTGTTTAAAGGGAGGTCGATAGATTTTCAAGAATATTTACAATAGATTCAAATTTGTAGGCAGGATATCACCAAGTTGTTCACATGAAGGAGCTTATTTTCCTTGAAGCACATGCAGAGCCATATATGAGGGAATTGACTGTCAGTGATGTTGTCATAGGTACATTCGTAACTCTTGTTGGAAACTCTTGTGAAAGCTAGATGAGATGATAAAATGAAGTATGTCACTCAAAATAATAAAGGAATATGCAATAGACAAAAGTAGTGCAAGAAAGGAACGCCTTTAATTGCTAAATGAACCAAGATAATGAATGAAAAACAACAACCCACTACAAACTTTTATTGGAAGAAAACAACAAAGTCTGTTATGAAATTATGTACTGAGACTACTGATGGTCTTTCCACAGAAGCTAAAGAGCATGCTTTGCTTTGGTATCATTTAGGGAAGAAATAAAAAAAGTTGAGTACAACTTTATGGAGAGTTTAAGGCTTTGTATAGTGGCAATCTTCAAGTAGAGAAATTACTCATAGTTCAAATGTTTGCAAACTTGGTTGCTATTGGAAAAGTTTCAGATCCTTGTATTTTTAGAACAGATTCAAATTTGGAGGTAGGATATCAACAGTCAAAGAATCAATTTCCAATCTGATGGCAGAGGATTTTCTATCATTTCCGTATTCCTTGTAGCAACTTAAAATTTATTTTATTTTTAGTTTACTGTTAGGATTTTATTCCTAAAATCTTGTTGCCAGATGTCTAGGAAAAGAGTAATTAATTTATCCTAAGAATTTTACCACTAATTATATTTTTACATGAGGAATTAACCCATGGATAAAGTAGAGTATATTTTTCAAATAAGTTATATGAAACAAAATCTTTTGTAAACCATACTTGAATAGATGAAAAAAAATTCTCTTTCAAAATTAGGTTGAGGATTAAATTCCTCTCTGAGTTGAAGCATATACCTAGAAGTGTAAATTTCTTAGTACCAAAAAGGAAGGATGCTGGACAATTTCAAATATGACAACAAGAAACAAAGATGGTCCTATCATTTTGACTGACTGAGAAATTGAACAAAGCTTTGACTAAATCAGTGTTGTTACTTATCCTTGCTGCTAAACGACAAGTTCTATCACTGGTTTGAATGGCATATCAACTGGTTTGAATGGCATAAAGCCATTCATTTATTTTATTTCTGAGGAAGACATATTGGAAACTTTATTAACTTGTGAATTTACTATCTAATCTCATAATTGATGGAAAGAAACATTTATAGTTTCAAACATGCCTTTATAAAGGTAACTATGATAGGTAACAAAGTGTTAATGCAACTCGATAATAACATAATGAGCTTAGTTTCTAGAACTTTAGATGACAAATGACAGAGAGGGAAAAAAGTTAAAACTGTTGCCCCTCAATGATATGATTGTGAATAGAGGTGTAAGAGATTCTTGAAAAAGATATTCTCAGATAAAGGTCCATGGATGAAATAGAAATTAAACAAAAACTCAGAAAGGAGATTAAGACTGTTACTGGAGATGAAGTAGTCCAGAAACGTCCATAAATGTCCCTGAAAGTTGAATCGCCCAGAAAGAAAGCCTACATCTCATAAACCATTCTGCAAAAGGTCACGCAGTGGTATTGCCATGAGAGTCAAGTTTTCACATGAACCTAATAGCTTGCATGAGAAAATCGATATTAGCTGGGGTGCTTTTGCAGCATTGAATATTCTTGACACAAAATAACCTCAGAATAATCTTCAACATTCTCCTTAACAATGGGCAATTACGCATGGTTACATAGAACAGTGACCCGAATATATATAACACTTCATAACTACCACCATAACCAAAGGGCGCCATATTCTGATAGAGGGCAAAACGATGCTGTAGGAAAAACGCCCTACGCAGCAATCATGCAGCCTCCTCTATGGCCCTTGTCATCGTTTTTACATCGTCCTCTGCATGAATCCTTCTCTCCAGGTCCCCGCCCTCCTCTGGAGCGACTCCGCCTATGCCCTCCTCAATACCCTCGCCCTCCTTTGCATCAAACGCGGATATCTGTGCGTAGGATGGGTTCGATAACGTGGTTAGGGTAAACGGTTCCATAGGTTATAGTTACAGCCTAATAACTAATAACTAATATATTAACTAATAACTAATACGATAATGTTTTTAAAGGGTTTTTTAATGTTTTAAAACAATTTTTAATAAAATTAGACGGCTGCTTTTTGTTCAATCATCTAACAAAAGATCTGACGGTTACGATTAGGACAGAAAGGCATTTGGGGGAGTTCATTTTAGAGGGAAACGCCTTACGACGTAATAACTAATCCTATTATATATATTAGCAATCTCTTCCAAGTTAAAGTTTGTGGATTGCCCGGAGCTGCTTTTTGGGTGGCAGGAATGGTCATCTATAAGGAGGACAAGAAAAAGGAAAAATCATAATCATTATATTATAAAAGTCTATTTTCTTTCTCGTGGAAAAAAACCATTATATCATAGAGTCTGTGAGTATCTACACCATGCTATTTCTCTACAACATTTTATTTTTGTATATGAAATAACATTTTAATTCAAATTTGTCTAATACTTTTGCCAATCATTATGAAATTGGTTTATACAAAACAAAGGCAAGTGTTTCCTTCCATTCACATGATAATGAATCAATTGAGATAGAAAAATTCAAATGATTCAATCATTATGGATATTCAATTAGAAACATTCAAATGTAATAAAGTTCCTTGCGTGCATATAATCAAATTCAAGAATCTTAATAATAGAATTCATTCAATTTAACCCAACAAAAATTGACTTATTGGTCTCATCAACTAAGAGTTTCATTAAAAATCAATACAACTATGACCCATGATGATTTCAAATTCAAGAAGCTTAATATAACAGAATTCATTCAATTTAACCCCAACAAAACTGACTCACTCGTCTCATCAACTAAGAGTTTCATTAAATATAAATACAACTATGACCCATGATGATTTAATGATTCTCATTGTGATGTCCTTGAGTCATAAATCACTTTTCTAACCTACTTACATTATTTATATAATTATGTTTATATACACTTATTATTACAATATCATATATTTTTGAAAGAAAGTTTTTCACTTTAAAAACAAAAGCATAAGCATAAATCAAGTCAAAACATCGTAAAGGTATGGATTTTAATAACTTTTCCATTAGTTTTCTTGTACTTCTCACACATGCAAAGTCCAACATAACTAATAAATGTGAACACATGAAGTTGTTGTTATGTGAATTTTATATAGAGAACATTGCTAAGATGCTTAAAGGATAGGGGATTGTACATGGGCTACAGAAGATAAAGTGTCTATTATGTTCTTCCTTTTGCACATTTTGATAATAGAATTCTATGGGAAACCTAACATGCTAGTGAAATTTGGAGAAATTTTCAACTTGAATTGATTCTATAAAGCACCTTTTTCATGTGATTTGTCATTCTGATAGTGTGCATTCTCTGAAAGTTCTCATTAGGTTAGATGAAAGTTGGTCAATCTATTCGATCATGGAAAAGGAAGCAGGGTCAAGTCTCTTTATCCTTTCAATGTGACATTCAGAGGACAATTATGCTTTTAGGACCTCCTCCTTCCACAAACAGAATCATTCAAGATGAGATAGATCTGCCTATTTCCCACTTAAAAGAATCTTTCATGGCCACATATGTTTTCTGTCACAATGCTAGCTTATACATTTGGGAAAAACACATCTAGTTCTGAATCTTCAAATCAATTCAATTGATCTTTGAAAGTTTTGGGCTCCACAATGTTTACAAGAAAAATTAGTTTGGTAGTTTGATGGGATGGAAACGAGATTAGCTCTTGGAATTACCTAGAACAAATATGATCGATTAGATGGGTCTAGAAACCAACAACCATATGAAATAGAAGAGTTTTATCATCATATAGAAATCATAGAAACTCCTCATTCATTCATACTTATTACTCATCTCCCAAGTACAAAAAAGAGCCCTTATCACTCTTCTTTTAATGAAATGAGGTGGAATTTGGTTTTTATTCTTTGAAATGGTTGTGTTGTTATGAAGGATTCAAAAAAGATAATGTAAAAGTGGAGATTGATGGCATGAGGACTCTAATATTGAGTGGGAAAAGAGGGTTCCAGGAAATTGGAATGATGGGATGGACATGGCACAAAATGGAATGCGCCCTAAGGGGAGTTCTTCTCAAAGGGAAACACCTTACAGTTTAATAATATACAAAACTTGACGGTTAAGGCTTTTTGGACATGTGGTATTCATAAATCATGGTATGGAGCCATAGTATTGTAATACAATCTATTTACAATTAACAATATCCATGCTAAAATTAGAGTAAGTGTTTTATTGTTTCTTATAACTGGATGTTTGTCCATATTACCAGACCATTTAATTTATATGATTGTGTTTTTTTTCCTATATGACTCATCCTCACCATCGATTGTTGCCTTGCTACATCTACAAAATATTGTTCGAGGCATATTCACCTAAATATTGCTAATGCACCACATCTATGGAATATAGTCCTAAGAAGATCCACCCTAAGGGATCACTTTGTGTATCCATGACAAGCGATCAGTTAGTGTCAAGAGAATTAAATATGTGGCAAGCTAACCCTTAAGGCTAAGACTAATTTATATGACCTCAAGTCCCTTTAGGTGTAAACATATTTTAGAGTGAAAAGAGATTTGATTCCTTAGAAATGAATCCGTGACAAGCGATCATTTCGTGTCTAGAGAATTAAATCGATGTCAAGCTAACCATTAAGGCTAAGACTAATTTATATGATCGTCAAGTCCCTTTAGGTGCAAACATATTTTAGAGTGAAGAGAGATTTGATCCCTCTTGGCACTTAGTAGATCCATGTATAGAGGCTAATTTAATTATTAATTATAATTATTTGTTTTCTTGTACTCTTTATTTTACTTTTATTTTTATATAATTTGATGTCCTAATTAATAATTATAATTATTATTTTATTTTATCATAACATAACAGGAATATAATTTCTTTAGTACTAGGGTGGAGAGCCCCTTTCAATGCAATTCAGTGTATGTTCAAGCTTTAATGAAAAGATTTAATGAAAAAAAATTATTCTTCATTATCACTATTCAATAAAAAGTTTTAATTAAATTTCTTAATTTACTTGGATTTTATAAATGACGGTTTTAATTAAACCACATACTTGACTTTCAACACTATTATCATGGTCATTAATTATTTTTCTTACTCATATCAATATTCTAAAATTATCAACCTTTAAACGATTTACCTTATATAATCAAACTAATTTAATTATCTATATATTCTTTTACTTTATTTTAGTATAAAAATACTTTTACACTTATTAATAGCTTTTTGTTATTTATTTTACCATTTAACTTAGAAAATAAACCTATTAAAAAAAGTTGTGCTCACCCTTATCCAAATATAATTTCTTTAGTACTAGGGTGGAGAGCCCCTTTCAATGCAATTCAGTGTATGTTCAAGCTTTAATGAAAAAAAAATTATTCTTCATTATCACTATTCAATAAAAAGTTTTAATTAAATTTCTTAATTTACTTGGATTTTATAAATGACGGTTTTAATTAAACCACATACTTGACTTTCAACACTATTATCATGGTCATTAATTATTTTTCTTACTCATATCAATATTCTAAAATTATCAACCTTTAAACGATTTACCTTATATAATCAAACTAATTTAATTATCTATATATTCTTTTACTTTATTTTAGTATAAAAATACTTTTACACTTATTAATAGCTTTTTGTTATTTATTTTACCATTTAACTTAGAAAATAAACCTATTAAAAAAAGTTGTGCTCACCCTTATCCAAAAAATTCTCTAACAAACCTAGCTAGTAAACCTTGGCTAAACTTATGTAAAATTTTCTAGTTGATTGTAATTACTGAAAGCTTTTACATATTTTTATTGGGTGATGTTAAAATTCTTCTTATTGATATATAAAGTTTTGAAGCTTTGTTATTAATTACTTGTTTGAGTGCTAAAATTTTCTAATTGATGTAATTACTAAAAGCTTTTACATATGTTTATTGCGTAATGTTAAAAATCTTCTTATTGATATATAAATTTACAATTTCATAATTTTAATTAAATTGTAATTAACATTAATACATTAACAAATATAAACTAATAACTACATTTCAATCATATAAACAACTTCATTAAGATTTTTTTTTCAAATTTGAGAATATCAAAATCTAACCTTGCATAAAAACAAAATTTAAAAACAAAAACATGTTAATTTCTATTACACTACTCTTAAATAAATACTCTGGAATAATGTTTGTAAAATAACTAATCACTTACAACATAAATAAATACTCTGGAATAATGTTTGTAAAATAACTAATCACTTACAACATAAGTGAACCTTAAACTTTTTTAGTAAAATTTAAATGAATTAATCACTTACACCATAACAAGCGTTAAAATTGGCACTTTAAATTGCATTGAGAATGAAAGTGAGAATGAAAGGTGCATTTCATTCACCAGAGCACCTAAATCTTGCATTCCAACCCATGACTAATACTTTGACAAAATAAAACAGTAAAAATTGACATCCAATTATCTTCTTATCTATTCAAGGTGCATGGATTATTTCTTTTAATATTTATTGCATTCTTGAGGGCTGAATTTATTTTTCTACCTATAGCTCTCTCAAGTAGTAGGGTGTCTAGAAACTCAAAAGTGTGGATTAAAACGAGTCATTAGCACATCAATTGTCTTAATCCTTTTGTCCTGCACTACAACTAAGTAAATACTCTATTGAAGATTTAATGTTTGTGAAAGGACAATTCTAAATCATACCACATGCGAACTACCCTAAATTGCATCTAGCAATCCATCTGGTAAATTTTAACTCAAATAGTTTTTGAAAAAATAATTAATCATTGAACAATAACAATGGCAATGTAAAGTGAATTTGTACCCTGAACAATAACAATGGAAATATAAAGTGCATTTGTACCCCTGCATAATTTTGGGAGAGAATGAAATGTGCATTTCATTCCCTTCCACGTATATTCACATTTTATTTCTTAATTTCATATCTCCTCCAACTGCTCAAAGAAATTTATAAATATCACATAAATCCCCAATAATGTAACTCTCATTGGAGTCTGCTAAACTCATCAAGCTTGAAAATATATATATATATATATAAAATCAAAACATACAAATACAATACAATAGCAATAGCAAGGACAATGAAAGATCCACTTATTTCTTGAATGGTGAAACAATGAAGTCAGAAATCCCTCAATTACATATATACTAAGTACTCTGGCGATCTTAATAATAATAATGTGGGTTAAAATTTCAAGTTTGAAATCCTGTAGTTACACAATGAACAACATTAAAAATTGTAAACTTAAAAATAAAATAAAAATAAAACATCCCTTGTTACTTGTTGATTCATCCTTTGTTACGTATTTATGCAGACACCCATCTACAGTAATATCAATTTTTTCACCGTCATTCCAATGAATACAACTGATACGAGAAATAACAAGTGGTAATCTAGAGTTCATAAGAAGGCTACGTGATGTTGTTGAAGTCCATTGCCAGACTAATCTTGAGGTACGATCTCTTATTGAATGCCTTACAACCTATCATAACAGTAACAAAATGCCCCGTCCGGCATTGCCTACCATAAGGATTTCATAACATTAGGTAAATAATAGTAACAATATCAGGTGATGCCGCCCAGTCATAAATGAATTGATTTTATCATTGATACTAACCGAGCCATGAGTAGCCATTCCAAAAACTGTACTCGACTCCAAATTTGAATCAACCCGCTTGAACTTGGTTCCATGAGAGTTAGCATGTAGCTTGTTTCCTTTTAAAACATCGCCCTCTTCATTCTCCACTCCATTAACCATCACCTCCATCTGCGCGTCCTCTGGTTCCTTCGCTGCTATCTGTGCTCCCAACTCCATTTTCTTCCACTTCCAATTATCTAGTTGTAACATAACACAAACATACGACGCCCCTATGCCATTTTATAAAGGGTTTACAGAGGCTCTGATTGGCGTAATTGGAATGTTAATTGGAATTGGATTTGGAATGTTAATTGAATTCCAAAAGGCTTGTCGCCTTGCTTCTTGGAAATTGTATGAATATTCAAAACACGCTCGAAGAAAAAAATAAATTCAAAACAAGGTAAAAATTGTCGACTGAAACAAAATTTGTTGCGGCCATCTCCCAGCTTATAGAGAATATTGGGGAGGCTCTCTCAATGAATCTTGTGGAAAAACTATGACAGGTAATGTAAATGCAGTTCTTTCAGGAGGGAAACCCGCGTAACTTGAATAACGACGTAACTTAATAACCGTAACTGAACTGATTAATACCTGTCGAATATCAATCTAATGGTCTAGACTATCTCAATCGTCTAACATTCAATTTCCCTGTGTCGCTTCAGACCTCAGAACGTTTTTCACCGATGATCTAATGGCTGGAAATGATTTAATCATCTAACAATCCATTTAACGGCCCACATCGAGACACGGTGGCATGGAGGGTAGTTCGTCTCAGAGGGAACGCCTTACGGCGTAAATATGGTTTACAATTGAGACCACCTATCCAAATATTTAATATTTTTTTTTACAAGATTAGTTATGGTTTTATATATTTCAAAAAAGAGAGAAGCAAGCTCCTGATACATATGGGGCTAGAAAGAGTCATGCTGAAAGAAAAAAAGGTCGGGAACGTAGTCCCGAGATCTTTTAGACATGAATTCAAAAATTCTAGAGATTCCAACTACATTTCTAGTATACTGCCTTACAAATTGAGAAAGCAAGAAAATAAACTTACATAACATAACTTTCAGAAACTAAGAGACTTCAAAAACACTTATGGGGCAATTTAATATTTGTTTACAGATTGATCTTACTGAGATCTTTGTTTACTACTCTGATAGTTTGAGTTTTCTCCCTCTTGATTCAGAGTAATGTTTTTGAGGTCGCTGACTGTCTACTCAAGGTAAGTGCACTTGTTGGTGAGGGAGTCTATTTCAACCTCCTGACTCTCCAATTGTCTCTTCAAAGCTGAATTTTCAGACCTCATTTGAATATTCAAGTCTTGGATTGTCTCTCTTATCTTGACGATCATGAATTTGTTAGCTCTGCATGTAGCGCATTTCTCATTTTGGGAAGCTCGATCTACTAGGTTTAAGTCCATTGCTGAGCGGTCTTTTGTTGTCCTTTGATCTGAGATATGATCCTCTGTGGTGTGTTGGTTCTTCCTGGTATCTCTACTAGATGAAGGCCCTGTTGTTGTTCCCCTGAGGTTGATAGAGTGATGCCTATGATCCTTCTTGTTGGATGGACGAAGTTCCAACTTCCCTTGGTTAATGCACTAGTCTGTTGGCTTGATTCGAAACAGGAAGCAGAAGAGATCAAGCCTTACAACATAGACATTGGAAATGGAGGAGATAATATAGATGCCAGAGGAGAGAGAAGAATAATGCATAAAGACAAAGGGAGAGCAGAGTGATGATGAGAAGCTCACAAGAGGAATGCGAGCATGAGGAGAGTAGCAATCCACAGGCAACGATCTTGCAGGAGGTTTGGGATCGCAAAGAGGGGGAGTGAGAAGGTCCGAGAGGGCTGAGGGAAGGCGAAGAAGGATGGAGCTCGCACTCAGAAGAAGAGAGGGGATAGCAGAGAAATAGGGAGCTCGTTGGGGAGAGAGGTCAACATGAAGAACAAGGGACGATCAAGGAGTGAATAAAGGAGAGGGAGGCTCGAAATATAAAGGAGAGGAGGGAGCGAAAGGAGACCAAGTTAGCTGAGAAGAAATGTTGACCTGGGAGAGCTTGATTGGAGGCATATTGAATATCTTAGAGCTGATAGAATGGTAAAAAATGCGCAGTGAGATGCGTGTGGAGTCACGAGACCTCCATGCTTTGTCAACCAAAAGGAAATCATTGCAGGGATAAGTATGGGTATTGCAGATCACATTTGCATTGAAACACAAAAATAATCGATTGAAGAGATTTTTGACATGATTTTCATACAGGGACAATAGGACTAAGGAATAGGTGTGAGGAACACAACCTCAACTACTCTTGTTTCCCCTTCAAACCTGGCTACTTCCAAATTTGCATGGTGGTCAGCACATTTGTTGTCTTCTCGCAAGATATGTTTAAAAGTGACATTTCCAAGGTCTTCCATATTTTGCCTTATTCTATTGAGGATTTGGTGCATGGCAGCATTTGGAGGGTTTCTTCTACTAATCATGGCTTCAATTATGATTGTTGAATCTCCCATTATAATAGGGTCTTGATTTCCCTTTTTTTTAGTATCTTGGTTCCCATTAGCAAGCCATGAGCCTTTGCCTTATTGTTAGAGGTTTTCCCCAACCCCCACTCATAAGTGACTGGATTATTCCCCCCTGGTTCGAGGAGGATCCCTCCAGCTCCAGCTCTACCCAAATTGATTTTAGAGGCACTGTCGAAGAAGAGACAATGCCTATTCAAATTTCCTTTCCATGTTGAAAATTCTTCCTTATTTAATCTAATTTTCTAGTTTTGAGTTGAAGGTCTAATATTGGGACTGATATTCCAGTTACTTCTGATAGTTGCTTGGTTGATCCAATTCCTTTCTTCTTGTTGGAGGCTGCTACTGTCTATTAATTTTAAACCTTTCATGTTTAGAAATTTTGAAGTGAGTCCCCAGGTTTTTGATAGAACTCTTCCAATATTTGGGGTTTGTTCTTTGAAGATGCTTTTATTTCTTGAGAGCCAAACCTGCCAACAGATAAATGACGGGAGACTTTCTCAGAACCTTTTGATGGCTTGCTTGTTCTCAATGAATAAGGGTAATTTTTTTTCCATTTTGTAAAGAAATCATTAAATGTTATGGAGAAGTTGAGTTACATTTCCAGATAACTAGTAAGCTGCTTCCAACACTCTCTAGTAAAGGGACAATCCAAGAAGAGGTGTTGGATGGATTCTTCTTCATTTAGGCACATTGAGCACCTTTACGGGTCAGAGAATCCCTTTCATTTAAGGTTATCAACAATAATAATTTTGCCTTTTAGGAGAGTCCAACTGAAAATCTTAACTTTGGGGAGGCTTTATGTCTTCCATATAGATTTCTAGGGGGTCCAATCTTGTTCATCTTGTTGTGCCTAGAGAGTGTTATATCTGGACTTGATTGAGTAGGCACCCCTACTAGGATCCTAGATAATTGTGTCTTCATCTTCCATATTTGTTGGGGTTGATCCTTTGAGATGGAGGACTAAGAGATCCCATTGGACTTTTAAATTTGGAGGCAAATTTGGAATGTGCCAGTCATGCCAATTTATGTTTTTCCATCGAGAGATAGAATGCAGGGAGGTTAGCCCCTTAGCTTGCATCCATTCTCTTATCTGATGGATACTTGGGTAGGTTGATAAAGGCTCTTTCCCCATGATTTTGTCTCCTCATACCTTGATAATTTTTCCATTTCTGAGCATCTTCGAAGTGTACTTGGTGATAGTAGGTACCATTTTTTTTTACTAGCATCCATACCTTGATAATTTTTCCATTTATGAGCATCTTCGAAGTGTACTTGGTGATAGTAGGTAACATTTTTTTTACTAGCATCCATACTTGCGAGCATGAACTTATTGGGACATTTTCATCCAGAAAGTGAGTTCTTTGATGATTCATGTATTTTAAAGCCAAAGTTTGTTTCCACCAGCTGTCCTTTTCGGTTATCATTCTCCATATCATTTTGGCCCCTAGGATAGCATTCATCATTACAGACAACCTTATGGATAAGCCTCCCTTCTCATAAGGCAAAATTACTTGTTCCCATTTTACCAAGCTAAACTTTTTGGTCTCCTTTTTTCCTCCTTATCATAGAAAGCTCCTGATTATTAATTCCATTTGTTTATGGATGCTGGCAGGAGCCAAAATAGTGGCATATTGGTAAATTGGTAGCACAATGAGCATGGCTTTGATTAGGGTCACCTTGGCCGCAATGTTCAACCACAACACGCCCCAACTTTGGATTTTTTCCTTCATCTTTTCAATTTGTGTGCTCCATAACTCAGCCTTTAGGTTTTCTTTTGATATGGGTAGTCTTAGGTAGAAGAAGTGATTCCAATTTTCCTGTATGGGTATCTCAAGGATCTAAGATATTCTTTTCATGGTGTGGGAGGGAGCATTCTAACCATATATTCTACATTTTTCATTGCTTAAGAGACCACCTAAAACCTCCATGAATTTATCTAAGACTTTTTTTAATATTTGGGAAATAATGCATGAGGCTTCACCCATCAACAATGTGTCATCTGCGAACAAGGAGTGATTAATGCTTCTTACACCATATGAAATGTGCAAACCAATTAGTGTTCTTTCTCTCCTACTCTTTTCCAGAGCTCTAATTAACGAGTATGCCATTATTATATATAAGAAAGGTGAAAGAGGATAGTCGTGCCTCAACCCTCTCGAACATTGAAAGAAATCACTCGATCTTCCATTTATCAACGGAGCTATCCATGGTCCCATAATGTAGGCATTGATACCTCAATGATGTCGTTTGAGAAACCAAATTTCTTTAAGACAACAATGAGGTAAGGAAGACTTACACGGTCAAAGGCATTGGCCATATCCAGTTTTATGATGATTCCCTGTTCTTTTTTCAGCATGCTTGAGTGTAGAGCTTCCTAGACAACTAGAACATTAACCTATCTATTTGGAACAAAGCCTCCTTGGTTTTCTGAGATAATCTCAGGGAGAAATTTCTTTATTCGATTGGCTATGATCTTTGTTATTATTTTGTAAGAAGAGTTGCACAATGAAATAGGCCAGAATCTGCTAAATGTGGAAGGTCTTGCATCCTTTGGAATTAAAGCCGGATAGGAGGATTTAGTAAAACCTCCCATTTTTTTTTAATAAACACATTCCTTATCATTCTTACTAAATCCTTTTTTATTATATGCCAATCCTGCATGTAAAAAGCAATTGCGAATCCATCTGGACCCGGTGCTTTATCCAGATGGAGGCCCCAAACAGCTACCTCGATTTCTTCTTCTCCGATTTCTTGCATAATTTTTGAATTTTGTTCAACACTTGTCTTGTTTGGCACATGCTGCAAAAATGTTTCGAAGTCTACGGTTTCTCCATTTGTTATTAGAAGGTTTTTGAAATGTTTATGAGCTTCTTTATTTTAATTCAGCAGCTCCTCTAATTTCATGTCCCTCTATTTGGATTTTGTCGATCTGATTTCTGGCTCTTCTGATTTTCATAGTATTATGAAAAAAGGTTGTGTTTTTATCCCTTACTTTTAACCAAAGGCTTCTTGACTTTAGTCTCACCACTTCCTCTTCTTTTCGTTTTTCTCTTTATATTTCCCAAAAGAGGGCCTTTTCCTGAAGATGGTCCTCTTTGGTCTCCTCGTTGTTTTCTTTTGCCTCTTGAAGTTTCTCCATTTTTTTTAATAACTCAACCTTTCTTTTCTTTGTTAGCTTTTTGTTTTCTATGGCCCATTTTTTCAGTTCCTTTCTCAAGTTTTTTAACTTGGTTTCGCACACATAATAGGGGGACCCTGTGACTTTTTGAGACCAGACTTCCACAATTAGATTTTTGAATTCTTCATTGTTGTTCCATATTAGGCAGTATCTAAAAGGTATTGGGCCTTGATTTTCCATTAGCCGCATAGTAATTACCACCAGCTTGTGATCTGATGCTGCTATGTGAATGATTCTTGATCTTGTTGAATTGTAGTTGGAGATGATGTTGTCCTGAACCAAAATACGATCTAATCTTTCCTTTCTATTGCTGCTTTCTACCCTTTTTTTGTTCCATGTATACTTACCATTGTTGGCAGGGATGTCTATTAGATTGTTTTTTTCCATTATGTAAACCCATCCGATTTTCTCCTCCACATTAAGGACAAGATTGAGGTCTCCTCCCAAAATTATTTTTCTGTTTTGAGTATCATTTAAGGTCTCTTGAACCGTATTCCAACATTGTTCTTTTTCCCTGAAGTGGTTGGGAGCATATATGTTGACAATGCAGAATTGCTCATTGGTGGTTGTCTCTTTTAGGTTTGTTCTAATCCAGTGTTTTTTCTTTTTTGCTGTAGCAGCTCCCATTTTCCTTTCCTCCATAATGTGCATATTCCCCCTGAGGCCCCTATAGCTTGTTGAGTTTTTCCCTCATAATTTTGTAGATTTTTGATAATTTTTTCCGAACCTTAGCAACTAGTTTTGGTCTCTTGAAGCATTAGAATGTCTGGGATTTCCTTTACTAGGATATCTTTTGTTGCATTTACTTTAAAAGGTGTCCCCAAACCATGACAGTTCTAGGAGACCACAATCATTATTTATTTAGTTGATGGGCAGAGGATCCTTTCCCTCTTTGATGATTTTGTTTTTTCTCATTGTTCCTGGAGCTTTTCCCAAAAAAAGAGTCCGTGGGCTGTTCCGTTCCTAAAGCCATTTCTTTTGCTGCCGCTTCATCTCTAAGTTCTTTGTTAAATTTTCTTCCTCCTTTCTTCTGGTAATATAAGGTTTGAAGAGATTCCGTTGATTGGTTTCTTGTCAAAATTCTATCAACTTAGAGGGGAGGAGGGCTACGAGGGATTATAGGAACAGAGGGGTGAGGATATGGGAAGGAGAGAGATGAGGGGAGAAGGGGTGGGATGAGGGAGGAATGGGAGGATCATAAAGAGGTCCAAAGGGGTTCAGATTGATGAAAGATGAGGATATTAGGGGTGGATTAGCTGGGGGGGATGATGGAGAAGGATTAGAGGGGGGAAGGGGAGCTTGGAGATGGCTTGAGGAGAAAAGGGGTTGTTTTTTTGCTGATTTTTTCTTTTTAACTTGTTCCCATTTTGCTTCAAACTCTTATAAATTTTCACTTTCTTGTTTTTTTGGACATCTATTTGCAAAATGACTGTATTCATGACATAACTTGCATTTAAACGGTATTTTCTCATAGTCCAGTTGTTGTATGTGTGTCTATTGATCTACTTTGATCTTTACTGCCTCCGGTAATCCCTTTGTTAGGTCCACTTCGACACATATCCTCACACAAGCATACATGTTCTCTTTGGGTTCACATCTATCAATATACTTCCCCATTGCATTCCCAATGCCCCTGATAGATTCATCGCCCTAGCAATGTAGAGGGAGATGAGGGAGTCTTACCCAAACCGACACTGTGCTAGGAACATCCATTTCAGGGTCGAAGTTGGGGGTCCATCTGTTTAAGTACAAGTCTCGCATGTCCATGAAGTATGGGCCGTTTCTGAAGATTAAGTCTCGATCTTCCTTTGTTTCAAAATGAAAGGTGTAATACCCTCTTCCATAGAACCTTATGGAGATTTTTATTTTTATTAAAGAGGACCAGTTCCTTTCAACCCATTTCTGAACCGAACGAGGTGAGGGCCAGAGTCCTGTAAACTGGCCTACCAAGCCCCTTTCTGATAGAGACAGAGTTGCCCGACGGGGAAGAGGAGGTAAAGAGATCTTTAGGATGTCTTTGAGTTTCTTCACAAACTTGGATATCGAAGGTTTGGTTTTTGGGGGGCCAATTGTTGAGATCAGAGATGCAAAGACATCTGCATTTTCATCTTGCTCAGAGATCAGTTTTCCTGGAGGAGGATCTCCATCCTCTGGTGGATCCGGTGGTTCCATGATCGCAACAGGAGGCCGCTCTGATCAGATCGATGCTCAATACTGCGGAGGCCCTCGGGGTGCACCAAGGAGGGCTCACTGGGAGAGCGCGCGCAGCAACAAAAAAATTGTTCCCGTTATCCCAAATATTTAATATTAATAAAATAATTAAAATGGTTATTAATGATATTTTTTAATAATAATAATAATTAACATCAATCCCTTAATTATCATTATAATATATAAATAAATAAAAATATTTTTAATTTATAATAATAATAATTTTAAAAACATTAATAACCATAAATCTTTATAATTTAATTATAAATCATTTATAATTGAAAAAAAATGGATAATATTGAACATTAATAAAATTTAATATGATTAACTATGGTTGAATTTGGTCAAACATGTTCGACCATGATCAATCAATGTCAACCATCGTCTACCATGATCAACCATATTCAACGATGATCTTCCATGGTCAAGCATGCTCCACCATCATCGACCATGGTCATAATGGTTAATGAATGTCTCTATAGTGAACCATGATCAACGATGGTTAGTCATGTTTGAATATGGTTGAACATAGTCAATGTCTTTATCGTCAACCAAAGCTAACCATGGTCAACCATGATCAACCATGGTCAATGCTGGTCAACCATGATTAACCAAGGTTGACTTTCATTAACCATGATTAACCTTGATTAAAATATCTTTCATTATGATCAACTATCATGGTCAACCATGGATAATCATGGTCAACCATGACTAACCATGTGCAACCAAGGTCAACATGGTTAGCCATGGTCAATATGGTCAAACATGTTTTATAAAATCAAACATGGTCAATCATGGTCAACCATGGTCGAACGTCGTTTTGTGAAAAAGATTGTTTCGATATGAAAATCAACCATGGTCAACCATGATTATCCATGGTAGAATTTAATCAACCGTGATCACCCTTAATTAAAATATATTTCACCATGATCAGCTGTGATGCTCAACCATCGACAATCATGGTCAGCCATGGTCAACCATGGTTAATCATGGTAAACCATGTTTTATAAAATCAAACATGGTCAACCATGGATGAATGTCACACTGTGACAAAGATTGTCTCTATATGAAAATCAACCATGGTCAACCATGGTCAATTGTTGCATTGTGACAAAGATTGTCTTGATATGAAAATAAATCATGGTCAAACATGGTCCAAGGTCAGATTGTGACAAGGATTATCTCAATATGGAAATCAACCATGGCCAACCATGTTTATTTTAGGGTTTATATATCCTGGGTTTATTAATATAAGGGTTCATGTTCCTATGGTTTAATATTATTCACTTAGATTTATAGTCCCTTGGGTTTATTATTCCCTTGGGTTTATAGTATCAGTCATGGTCAACCATGATTAATCATGGTCATCCATGTTCCAATGTTGAATGTGACATAGATTGTCTCAATATGAAAATCATTCATTGTCTCAACCATGGTCCAACATCGCATTTTGACAAACATTGTCTCAATATGATAATCACGGTCAACCATGGTCAACTATGGCTAATCATGGTCAACCTTGGTCAACCATGTTTTATAAAATCAACATGATCATCCATGGTCAATCATGGTCAACCATGGTTGAATGTCGCATTGTGAAAACTATTGTCTTGATATGAAAATCAACCATGGTTAAGCATGACCAACCATGGTCCAATGTCGCATTGTGATAAGGGTTGTCTTAATATGAAAATCAACCATGGTCAACCATGTTTATTTTAGTGTTTATAATATTTATCTTAGGGTCTATATACCTCGGGTTTATAATATTAGTCCATTAGGTTTAATATTATTCCCTTAGAGTTTTAGTATTAATCCCTTGGATTTATAATATCAATCCCTTGGGTTTATTATATCAATCATGGTTAAACATGGTTAATCATAGCCAACCATGGTCAACTATGGCCCATTGTCGCATCGTCACAAAGATTGTCTCAATATGAAAATCAATCATGTTCAGGCATGGTCAACCATGGTCCAACATCGCATTATGACAAGGATTGTCTCAATATGGAAATCAACCACGGTCGACCATGGTAAACCATGTTTATTTTAGGGTTTATAATATTTATCTTAGGGTTTATAATTTTTATCTCTTGGGTTTATAATATCAATCTACTGGTTTTATTAATCTAACCATTCATATTTCTAGGGTTTAATATTATTCCTTTAGGTTTATAATCCCTTTGGTTTTTAGTGTTAATTCCTAGGGTTTATAATATCAATCATGGCCATCCATGTTTTATAAATTCAATCATGGTCAACCATGGTCCAACGCTACATTATGACAAATTGTCTCAATATGAGAATCAACCATGGTCAACCATGGTCTAATGTCACATTGTGACAAAGATTCTCTCAGTTTGAAAATCATTCATGGTCAAGCATGCTCAACCATGGTCCAACATCACATTGTGAAAATGATTGCCTCAATATGAAAATCAACCATGCTCAACCATGTTTATTTTAGTGTGTATAACATTTATCTTAAGGTTTATATACCTTGGGTTTATAATATTATTCCCTTGAGTTTAATATTATTCAACCATGGTCAAACATGTTTTATAAAATCAATCGTGTTCAACCATGGTTAATCATGGTCGACCATAGTCCAACATCGCATTGTGACAAAAAATGTCTCAATATGAAAATCAATCACTGTCTCAACCATGGTCCAACATCGCATTATGACAAATATTGTCAGAATATGATAATCATATTCAACCATGGTCAACCATGTTTTATAAAATCAGGCATGGTCAATCATGGTCGAATGTTGCATCATCACAAAGATTATGTTGATATGAAAATCAACCATGGTTAAGCATGCTCAACCATGTTCCAACGTTGCATTGTGACAAATATTCTCTCAATTTGAAAATCGACCATGGTCAACCACGTTTATTTTAGTGTTTATATTATTTATCTTAGAATTTATATACCTTGGGTTTATAATATTAGTCCCTTGGGTTTAATATTATTCCCTTGGGTTTATAATATCAATCCCTTGGGTTAATTATTCCCTTGGTTTTATAATATCAATCATGGTCAACCATGGTCAATCATAGCCAACCATGGTGAACCATGGTCAAATGTCACATTGTGACAATGAATATCTCAATATGAAAATCAACCATGGTCCAACGTTGCATTGTGAGAAAGATTATCTCGACATAAAATTCAGCCATGTTTAATTTAGTGCTTATAATATTTATCTTATGGTTTATATACCTTGGGTTTATAATATTAGTCACTTGGGTTTAATATTATTCCCTTGCGTTCATAATCCCTTGGAGTTTTAATATTAATCCCTCGGGTTTATAATATCAACCTCTTTGGTTTATTATCCCCTTGGGTTTATAATATCAATCCCTTTGGTTTATTATTCCCTGGGTTTATAATATCAATCCCTTCGGTTTTTAATATCAATCATGGTCAACCGTGGTCAATCATAGCCAACCATGGTTGAATATCGCATTGTGACAATGATTGTCTCAATATGGAAATCAACCATGGTCCAATGCCGCATTGTGACGAAGATTGTCTCGATATGAAAATCAATCATGATCAAACATGGTCAACCATGGTCCAATGTTGCATTGTGACAAGGATTGTCTCAATATGGAAATCAAATATGGTCAACCATTTTTATTTTAGGGTTTATATACCTTGGGTTTATTATAATACCTACGGATTCATATTCCTAAGGTTTAATATTATTCCCTAAGGTTTATAATCCCTTGGGTTTTTACTATTAACCCCTAGGGTTTATTATTCCTTTGGGTTTATAATATCAATCATGGCCAACCATGTTTTATAGTTTCAATCATGGTCAACCATGGTCCAACGTCACATTGTGACACATATTGTCTCAATATGAGAATCAACCATGGTGCAATGTCATATTGTGACAAAGATTCTCTGAATTTGAAAATCAATCATGGTAAAGCATGCTCAACCATGGTCCAACGCCGCATTTTGACAAGGATTGTATCAATATGAAAATCAGCCATTCTCAACCATGGTAAAACGTCGCATTATGACAAAGATTGTACCATTATGATATTCATGGTCAAACCATGGTCAACCATGTTTTATATAATCAAACATGATCATCCATGGTCAATCATGGTCAACCATGGTCGAACGTTGCATTGTCACAAAGATTCTATTGATATGAAAATCCCTTGGGTTCATATTCCCTTGGGGTTTTAGTATTAATCCCTTAGGTTTATAATATCAACCCCTTGGGTTTATTATTCCCTAGGGTTCATTATTCCCTGGGTTTATAATATTAAGCCCTTGGGTTTATAATATCAATCCCTTGGGTTTATTATTCCATTTGGTTTATAATATCAACCATGGTAAACCAGGGTCAATCATAGCCTACCATGGTCAACCATGGTTAATCATGGTCAACAATGGTCCAACGTCGTATTGTGGAAAATATTGTCTCAATATGAAAGACAATCATTATCTCAACCACGGTACAATATCGGACTATGACAAAGATTGTCTTAATATGATAATCATGGTCAACCATGGTCAATCATGGTCATCCTTGGTCAACCATGGTCAACCATGTTTTATGAAATCAAACATTTTCATCCATGGTTAATCATGGTCAACCATGGTCGAACATCACATTGTGACAAATATTGCCTTGATATGAAAATTAACCATGGTTAAGCATGGTCGACCATGGTCCAATGTTGCATTGTGATAAGGATTGTCTCAATATGAAAATCAACCATGGTCAACGATGTTTATTTTAGTGTTTATAATATTTATCTTAAGGTTTATATACCTTGGGCTTATAATATTAGTCCCTTGGCTTTAATATTATTCCCTTGGGTTCATAATTTGGGGTTTTAGTATTAATCCCTTGGGTTTATAAATCTAAGGGTTCAACCATGGTTGAGCATGGTCCAACGTCGCATTGCGACAAAGATTGTCTCATTATGAAAATCAACCATGTTTAATCATGGTCGACATGTTTATGCAAGGGTTTATAATATTTATATTAAGGTTTAATTATTAAATGAATTAAGATTAATATTTCATAAATTATTTAATGAATTGATCAATTATTTAATAAATTAATTAATATGAATGGAATAAAAATGAATTATTTAATTAATTAAATATTTATATTAATAAATATTTATATTTAATATTTAAACGATATTATAACCATATTATTAATTAAATAAGGCTAATATATTTTTTTAAGGCTTATAGGAACTATATCTTTGTCATGTCTAATACATCACCTCGATCAAGACAGGGAATTGAATCAGTGACTTCACATCAAAGAATGCCTTAACAAACACACCGATCACCGTCTATCCAAACTTGTAGACAAATTAAATATAGTTATACTATATTAATCTTTATCTATTAATTTTTTATTGATCTTTATAGATTTATATTTTTCTAACCTTTAACAATATTTTTAATTAATAGGATTAATATTATAATTTATTTATATATTATTTTATTAATCTTTATAGATTTATTTTATTAGTCTTTATATCTAAATATTTATATATTTAACTTGAGATTATTAGACATTTGTAATAATCATAATTAGTTAACTATTATTATATATTAATTATTTATGAGTGAATTTATTATTAATAATGAATTAATTTTATTATTATTATTTATTGTTATAAATTTATTTTTTTAATAATAAAAATAAAATAATTTTAATAATAGTAGTAATATTAATTTATTATTAATAATAATCATAATTATAAGTCTTGAGTATATCAATCACATTTACTAATGTGGTTGTGCTAGTTATATGTTTTTTCTAATGTATATATATATGATAATAATAATAATAATAATTTAAAATAAAGTTGTAATTTAATTAACTTTTGTGTTTTTTTATTAACATCGTGAGATGGATCATGAAGTACATATTTTGATGCTTAACATGAAATGCCTTTACACACTATTTAATTTATATAATTATGCTAGTCATACCGTGATCAATAAAAAGCCTCCAACCACTATTTTCTTAAATTAACCGTGCAATAACACATTCAAATTTACTTCCATCCATTCTCGAGGTAAAAGCTCCCAAATTTACGTATATTTCTGTTTTATAAGTTTTGTCACAATGTAATTTTCTATTTAAATATGTAAATATGTTAAAAATAAAAATATGAAAGTCAGTGTGCGTTTTCTAAGGAAATAGGTTTTAAAAGATACTCAAGTTATAATTATTTAATAATTTTTAAAAATATTAAAAGAAAAGAGAAACTTTTTATGTTTCTTTAAATACATGAATTTATATAATGTCTTTCTCTCTTTAAATAGAAAATACAATCATTTTAAATACTAAATTGTATAATGCATTTTATTTTTTTTACTTAAAAATAAATATTATTATTAATTTTAAATAATAATATTATTTTAATTTCAATTTTATCATAAATTATATAAATTAAATCAGCTCGAGATGTTTTTAACTTTGTTTTTGTCATTATTACTATGCAAAATTTGGTTGAGTTTGGATGCCTTTGAGAGAGAAATTTTATCTAAAGTTGTCATAAGGACTTGCAAAATTTGGTTGAGTTTGGATGCCTTTGAGAGAGAAATTTTATCTTCTCTTTGCTAAAATAAATAAAGTTGTCATAAGGACTATGCAAAATTTAGTTGAGTTTGGATGCCCTTGAGAGAGAGTAATTTTATCCTCTTTGCTAAAAATAAATAAAGTTGTATAAGACTTATTAACAACAAAATATATTTATTTTCAATCTCATAAATTTTACTAATTTACTCATTTCAAATTGTTTTTAAATTCACGCTTGTTTTTTTTAATATTTAATATTAGATTAAACCGGTTTAGAAGTCCTAAAATTTAGATAGAAATGTATAATGTTACATATTGTAGAGTTGAGGCTTCTGTGGTCTATATCAAGTTTACAAGAGATTTTTCGGCGAAAATCGCATGAGAAACCATTTGTCGACGCGTTTCGAACCAACCAGTGTGGTTCATTGTCAGGACAAGTTGAAGCAACAAATCCAGCTTAGCAAGTTAAATAGTCTGAGTAGAGCCTCCAACAGTTAACTGGACCAATAGCTAATTTTGACTTTAAGACCATGGTCATAATTTTTTTAAAGGAAATTAGTTATATTAAAAATATATAAAGTATATAAATAATTTTAATAGGTGTTAATAGTTAGTTAAAAGGTATTATTAATAATTAAAAATATAAGTTATTTAGTATTCAAATAGAAAGTAGTTATATAAAGGACCTTTCTTTATAATATGTCTACAATTAAATGTATATATAAATATAAATATATATTAATGGGTTGTTAAGATACAAGTTAGTTAGAATATATTAAAAAAAAAGAAAAAAGAGAGAGAAGATAAATGAGAAAATAATATTAAAAATAAAAATGAAATAAATAAAAAAATAAATAATGAGAAAAATATTAAGTTAAAAAAAAAGTAAAAATAAATAAAAAAAAAAGTAAAAAATAAAAAATAACTAAAGGACGAGAAAATAATATAAAAAAAACACATAAATAAGAGGAGCCAAAAAACGAGGAGGGGGGCAAAAAAAACGACTAAGAAGAGAGTGCTGGGATCCAGCACCTACTGATTTTCCAACCATCCTCTCTATTGAGATTGCTCGACCTCTTTTCAATCTCAAGAGCTTCCCTAAATTTCCGATGATGGAAGTGCGAAACCTTAGCAATAACACTAGCCTTCTCAATACACACATGATGATTGGTTTTTTCTACATGTTCAGCGAAAGCAGAAGACTTTGCTCTTCTATGCTTAAGGTCAGCTGCGTGCTCACTAATCCTTAGATTAATGGAGCGACCAGTCTCACCAATATAGGGGGTCCCACAGGAACAGGGGATAATATATACCCCTTTCATATCTTTGGGGTCGATAGGATCCTTCATTGATCTGAGGGACGAACAAATGGTGTTAAGGGGCCTAAAGGTCACAGGGACAGTATGCATCTTGAGAATCCTTGCAATCTTATCAGTGGTCCCCTGAACAAACGAAAGATGGACACATGGAATCAGTTCCTTCGGTTCCTTTTTAGTCAGAGAATTCTTGGCAGCTTTAAGGAAAGCCTTCTGACCCAAGTATCTACAATAACCATTCTCAACAAAGACATCAAAGAGATGGGATTTTTCTTTCTCAAAACTCTTCTTATCCGAGATCCTTAAGGCCCGAGTAGCAAGGGTATTGAGAACACCCATAGTTTGAGCCGGGAAATGGTGGGAACTGGCATGAAGATACTGCTTCGTATGCATTTTCTTCCGAAAAACTTGGTGGGCGAGGGAACCGTCACTATTCTTAGAAATAACAATATCAAGGAACGGGAGGCAACCATCAACTTCCTGCTCCTTAGTGAACTTAATGGTTGATGATTGACTGTTGAGATGCTCGAAGAAGAGATCTAATTCTTCTTGGCTGTGAGACCAGATAACGTTGGTGTCATCCACATAACTTTTCCAAAGCTTTGGTAACAACCAAGAAGAGTTTAGAGCCTTGGACTCAAAATCTTCCATAAAAGGATTAGCAACAACAAGGGATAGGGGTGAGCCCATGGCGACCCCACAAGTTCGCTCGAAGAACTCTCCCTCAAAACTGAAAAAGGTGGAAGTGAGGCAGATCTCAACTAACCTGGCAGTGTCAAGGTCAGTTAGGCGGTTGATCACCTCCATGGCCTCATTAATAGGGATGCAAGTGAACAGGGAAACTACATCAAAACTAACAAAAATGTTCCCCGGGTCAAGCTTAATGTCCTTGAGTTCATCAATAAAAGAAGCAGAGTCTTTAACGAAGAACTCCGTATGACCAACTAAAGACTTAAGCTTTAACTAAAATTTATTCATACTCTTTAAATAGAAAAACTATTCTATAGCATTGTTACCAAAATAATGTCAAAATAAATATTTCCTAAATTAATATAATAATATAACTTCCGCACTTTCCCATAAAATTTTAACCATAAACTTAATGAGACTAATCCCAACCAAGCTAATTAATTTACACCCATAAATCTTTAATTTACAAATAATTATTTAATTGATAACTCAATTTCATTATTTGAAGAAACGAGAAATAAGTGTAAATTTGGTTTCCAAACACTCTTCTAACTTAACTATAAGTAGCATAATTTTTAATGTGAATGTTAGGAAAGCACGTCTTATATGAATGTTAGGAAATCACGTCTTATATGAAGGCACTAAACACAAATCTAGTGGTACACATCTTGAAATGCTTATGGATGCAGGGTAGTGCTAGTTTTCATTATCTTCTTATCCGTATAGTATTACAGTATTACAGAGGCATGGCGACGATGTTATCAGCAGTAGGAGCAATCTCAAACAGGCCCTCGTTCTATGGCTCCAGAATCTGGGGTAGAAAACCCATGATAACCTCAATACGCACTGTCTCCATCTCCATCCCGAAAGCTCCCCAACATCCCAGAATTTCACTGACTACTGAATGTTCTTCTCGCCCACGGAAGAAGGCGACCGCCCACCATGTTAAATCGAGGCCGAAGAAGAGCCAGCCCTATGACAAGAACAGGAAAGGCCCCACCATATATCCTCCCCTTCCTAGGCCCCCCCTCAAACCATCAGTCGCAGTAGCTGTTGCTTCACCTGACACTACAGAAGAAGAAAAAGAAAGAGGAGTGGAAGAAGAAGCTACTCCTGCAGTTGCAACTCCAACTCCTGTATGTATTTTCATTACACCGACATTTCTGTTTTAGGCTTCTAATTTGGTTTTTTAATTGACTATAACTGTACGATTTGGCCCTTTAATTGTCTGTCGGCAAGGCTGTGCTTTGTCCACATGAGGTTTTTATTGCTTCTTTCAAAGTAAGGAGGGGTAAATGAATCATATTCTATTCCACAAGTAAAAAATTTGATTAAGGTGATATTCCTTTTAATAATGTTTTTGGGACTGTCTTTATACAAGTAATAAGCTTAGTATCTTTCTATATAAATTAGCTTAGTCCCAGTGGTTAGGTCCTAGGTCTGCTAATTTAGTTGAGTTCTTTTGGATGACTTATACATTTGGTTGTTGATTTGCCTTTCATCTTGAAATGAAAGAGGCTATAAATTAGCTTATTCCCAGTGGTTAGGTCCTAGGTCTGCTAATTTAATTGAGTTCTTTTGGATGACTTATCCATTTGGTTGTTGATTTGCCTTGCATCTTGAAATGAAAGCTATGAATTAGTTTAGTCCCAGTGGTTAGGTCCTAGGTCTGCTAATTTAATTGAGTTCTTTTGGATGACTTATCCATTTGGTTGTTGATTTGCCTTGCATCTTGAAATGAAAGCTATGAATTAGCTTAGTCCCAGTGGTTAGGTCCTAGGTCTGCTAATTTAATTGAGTTCTTTTGGATGACTTATCCATTTGGTTGTTGATTTGCCTTGCATCTTGAAATGAAAGAGGCGAGAGAGTTTTACAAGCTTTGATATGGTATTGGCACCCATTTATTATTTGAATGCGTGAGTGAGATTTTATATATATATATATATATTCTTCACTTGATTGTGTGAGTAAATATACACAACATCTCATTATTCGCTCAAGTGTGTGAAGAAATATATACAACACCTTATTCTTTGCTGAAGTTTAGAACCCAATTTTCTTTGAAGAAACATATACAGCACCCCATTTTTTGCTCAAGTGAATTTGTGAGGGTGATGGTGACATAAGATTATTTCATCATGGAATTACACAAAAACATACTGTAATGTTCTTAACTAGGAAATAACAGTGAATATCAAATACATGCACTAAGTTATAGTAAAATAAAAGGCTGATAACACAATCACAATCAGTAAACACAATAATTGAAGCCAAAAATCTAAGCCATGGTATTAATTTGAAGAAAATATACGTACATCAATGGTAGAAATGGAATGTGGGCTTGCTATTGCAAGCTATGGCAAAACCCAGGTGTCAATGCAATAGCTCCAATTGCCGGAGAGGTCCCCCAAAAAGAATTGCGCACTGCCTGGTAAAAACTGTTGTTGCTGGCTGAAATCGAACCTGTGTTTGGGTCAAAAGTGCTCAGAAAATTCGACCAAATTAATTGGAGGCTTCCCGCATGAAACCCACAAAAACCCAGAAAGGGTCTAGGCTAAATCCAAAATGTCTGGGTGACCCCAAGAAATGCATGTGGCCCTAACTGACTTGCTGAATATGCTATAGAGAAGAAATTATCGTAGTATGCCCAAGACAATTGCTAGAAAATTCTCTAATTACTTGAAAATTCTCTTCCAAGCCCATTGCAAATAACTGCTCCAAACTTCCTTATTTCAATTTTCTCCTTGTTCATCCCCCACAAGCTCCTGCTCTCAATGACTGCACAGTAGAAGAGCACTGACCCCTGCGCAGACCCTGAAAAGACAAATTCGGCCCTTCAAAATGCAACTCTCTCAGCCCTGCAAATCGCCAAAAAAAAACTCATCTTCTCTGTAGAAAAATCTCTGCAGATTCTCCAACCAAAACTCCACTGTTTGCTAGGTTCTCTCAGCCCCACGAATTTCCTTCTGCGTCCTAGGAGAAGCATGCTCTAGCTGAAGAAAACTTGTGAAATAGCTCCTCAATTGCTTTGAATCAGCTCCCCAAATTCTATCCTAGGGTGACACTCGAAGTTCAGCAAAGGAAGAGGTGGAATCTTTGCTTGGAAATCCCTTGTGCTCAACAACATTGGTTGACTTGGCTGAATAGCTCAAGCAACTCAAGTTCAGATGTCAAATTGTCAAAAGATGGAAAAAATGAGGCAGTTCTCCTCCTTTTATAATTGTTGCTCTTTTTCTCCCTGTGGGTTCCACCAATTCGACCTCCTTTCTCTCTCTCCTTCTCCCTAGCTCAATTCTCCTAATGGGGGGGAGTATGAATACCATCCTTTTGTGGATTTCTGTAAAGAACATGGCATAAGAAAACAATTAACGACCCCTTATAATCCTCAACAAAATGGAGTAGTTGAGAGGAAAAATATAACCCTTGTTGAAGCCTCCAAAGCAATGATGTTTGACCAAGATCTTCCTATCTCTCTTTGGGCGAAAGCTACCAGGACAACTGTTTACATTCAAAACCATAGCCCTCATTCCATTCTCGAGGATAAAACTCCTGAAGAAGCCTTCACTAGAATCAAGTCTTATGTAAGCCTGTAATGTTCCAAACTTAAACAAACAGTGATATGCAAAAGCAAATGCGATTTATACACAAAAAAATAAAACGATCAACACATACTTAATACACATCAGAAATGAGAACCAGCTGACCCATTTTATTAATGGAATGGAGCAAGTACAATAGTATGGAAAATGCACCTGGGTTTGCCTCAAAGGCAAGATTGACAAAACCCACGTGTCAAACAATAATCTCAATGCTGAAAAATCGCTGCTCCTCTAATGCTCTGCGCTGTCTCCTAGTAACTACATTGCAGGTTGGAAAGAAATTGCAAGAAACCCTGTCTCTGGTGCTCAGAAAATGATGAAACCTCAGCCCCAAGCTCCTTGGCGAAAACTGACAAAAATCCAGAAAGTGTTTGGCCTAAATCCAACCTCCCAAATTCGACCTCCTCTATGGTCTACGCCCTCCAAATTGCTCCAAGAATACAACTTGCAAGGAATGGCCACCAAATCCTCCTCCAAGCTCTAAAAGAGAAGCAAACACCACTCCAAGTATTTCATCTAACCTCCACGACAAAGCTAAGCCTCAAGGATTGATACTCTACCCACCATATGCGCTCCAAGTGCTACCTCTGCGCTGGCCTAGGTAGTGCGAAAGTCACACTGCAAAATAATAAGCTCAACCAGCTCCCAAACTCTCCCAAATGCCAACAATTCTCCCTTGCCTCCTCTCTGGAAAATCTCACACCCAAACTTCATGGCAAGACACAACAAACAAACTCGTCCTCCTCTTCACTTCATCCTCCAATAATACGCACCACCTGGAAGTGAATGCGACTAATGGAAATCACAATGAGATCCTCCTCCTGAAGAAATGAAGAAAACCTTCCTAGGGTGGCACTCGAAGTCCCCTGAAGAAAGAGTGAGCTCTTCGCTTGAAGAATTCGTGCTAAACAACGAATGACTCGGCTAAGCAACTTGAGCAACTAAAGAGAAATCGATATACCAAAAAGATGAATGAGATGAGTAGAGCTGCCTTCCTTATATAGATTTCGTGGATCACTTTTTCCCTCCAATTCTTCCTCCATCGTGGGCCCTCACTTAACCATCTCCATGCAAAACTTAACCACCTCCATGCAAATCGAACTAAGGAGTGCGTGTTTCCCTAGTGAGGGTGGCCCCCATGTGTAACTTAACCACAACACAAATAACTTTTCCCAAGTCTAATCTCCTAATAAAATCAAATGGGGTCCACTAGCTCCAAAATTGGCCCCATAATACAAAAAATAATCTTGTTCCAAAATAATTTACGAAGGGACACGATAGTCCTCTCATCCCAAATGTTGCTTGTCCCTAAGCAACTTCAATGTCGATGCTCAAGACTGTGCTCTCCTTCCCAAGTGGCATCCTCATCTGGTAAACTCTTCCAACGCACCAAATACTCTCTGATGATCCTGCTTCTGAGCTTCCTCTCCTTGGTCTCTAAGATGGACTCTGGCTCTAGGATCAAATGCCCCTCATCATGAAGTGGTGGCAACTCCACAACCGCTGTAACTTGCTGCCCCAACACCCTCTTGAAGCATGACACATGAAAGATGTTATGAATCCTGCTCCTTGGTGGTAGCTCCAACTCGTAAGCCACCTCTCCAACCCTCTTGATCACTTTGTATGGCCCAAAAAATCTTGGTTGCTGCTTTTCATCCCACCTCTGCGTCAGTTTGATTGTCAGTACGGTTGCAATCGAAGGTAGACCAAGTCCCCTTCCTCAAAATGCCTCTCTACTCCATGCCGGTCAACATACATCTTCTGCTGGTTCTGGGTTGTCTATAGGTTATCCTTAAGAGCCTTGAGGATATCTTGGCTCTCTAGGATCGAACCCTTGGCCTTTGTGGCCCTGTTGTCTCCAAAAACAATATCAACAAAGGACAAAGCATCATAACCATATAAAGCATAGCAAGGAGTCATACCAATGGACATGTGATGGGTGGTGTTGTAACAATACTCTCCCAGATGCAACCATCGAATTCAAGCCCTCTGCTACCCTATCACATAATTCCTGAGATGGCCCCCTTAACTGTGATCCCGAGACCAAAAATATGTGCCTCTTATAATAAATAGCCTCATCCATCACCCTGTAGCGCTTATATGCATAGTTGCCCTCCAAGATCTCGCACGCCCAACGATCCTTGGAGTACTCTACCAATAACTGAGCCTTCTAGTCATGACAAATGCTCATGAGCGAAAGCCCGACTGGTCTCTTGGACAGTGCATCCGCCACTATGTTGTGCTTCCCCCGCACATACTCAATATCAAAATTGTAGGCCTACACTTTGCTGACCCATCTCTACTGTCTGTCATTGAGGCCTTCTGCCTGTAATATTCCTAATTAGCTATGGCTAATTGGAATATTCGATTTTGCTCAATTTTGCCTTCTATAGTTACTTGTAAATAAAAAGGTGAGGAAAAGGGGACATAACTCACTTTTAGAATAAAAGTCACTTCCTAGTAGCACAACGTTGTGACTTAAAGGGGAGCCAAGGTGGGGGGGGCAAAGGACCACGCAGAGATGGGGCCCATGCAGACACTTGGAGGGATTGCATAGATGGGAAAAAGAACACGTGGCAAGAGGAGATTATGTTGGAGGAGGTGAGCCTTGAGATTAAGAGAGGCCAATGCTATAAAGGAGAGAGGAGCCTCATTTTGGCATTCAGTTATGAGCATTTGAGCTAGTCACTTCGACTTGGAGCACGCTGGCTGTTTAGCCTGTCTGCAGTACTGTTTAATGCACTGAGTGTCTCCATTTGGAGATCTCACCCTTAGCCCCGGGGGACTTCGAGTGCCTACTCGGGCAAGGTAGTTCCAACAATGTTTTTGCAGTAGTCTTGATCTTTGGCGTTGAGGTGGAGCTGAGCATTGGAGGACTGCACAGTCTTGAGAAAGAGGGACGTAGTTTTTCTGGGGGTAGTTCCGGATTGGGGGTTTGCGGAGGAGTTGATATGGGAGATTGAGCAAGAGATTAGCTCTTGCATATAGGAGGAGTTTGGCAGAGTTTCAGGCAGTATTTTGGAGGATTCTACTTAGTGGTAGCGCAGAGCCTTGAGGGATTGCGTGATTCCCCAAGGGGGTGATTTTCAGGGGTCGGCCATTTCAGAAAATCTCTCTGGGTTTTTCTGGGTTTTCTAAGTAAGGATGGATTCCAAAGTTTCAGCATTTTCTGAGGAGGGGAACAACCCCAAATCCTCATTCGATTTCTAGTAGTAGCAGCGGCACGACAATTTTCTAGCAGCATCCACGCAGTTCAGAGAGAGGTCATTTTGTTAAACACACATGGGAGCAAAAACAATATGAAAGATGAAACATGAAAATTACATTTTTTATTAACAGGAGATATACATTTATAGTACATTGTTGTGACCATTAGGTTTCACATTCCAAGGTCTCTTGGACTCCTTTTGTCCATTCAGCTTCCACACTAACCCATTGAGGATTAGGTGTCCAACATTCCCCCTCTTAATCCGAAGGGTTATGTATGAGTTCAAGAAGAGAGCTGTAATTCAAAATGTGCAAAAATGCATGGCAGCACTAGGCTAAATGTGCTCTTTGAAATGTTGGTATAAAGGGCAGTGGTTTAAGGATGACCACCAACACTGGAGCACTTAGTGCAGTTCCCGGAACTCTTCCAAAATTGGCAAGAAGTTGAAGTCTTCTGCTAGAGGAAGTGCTCCTATTGATTTGAAGAGGGAAACCTTCAACCATAAAAGGGAGGTCTCACCCTGCATAAAAGGGAAAACTTCAACCAGAAAAGGGAAGTCTCAACCTGTGATGGTTTAAGGATGACCAACAACTCTGGAATGCTTAATGCAATTCCTGGAACTCTTCCAAAACTGGCAAGAAGCTGGAGTCTTCTGCTAGAGGAAGGTGTTCTCAATTTTGTTCCTGGAATTCTTCTGAAACTAGCAAGAAGATGAAGTCTTCTACTAGAGGAAGTGTCCCAGATTGCCAACTGAAGTCATGTTCATGGGCATCTTTTTTTTTGGCTACAACTCTGAAACTGGTGTGGCAGGTTGTGGCTGAGGCTCGCTTGATGTGGCTTTGAAGCTTGTAGATGACCATCATTTCCCCCCCTGTGTTCTGACATGTGTTTGGAATATCTTCTTGGCTGTTGATGCCCATGGCCAAGATATGATCCATCCAAGATGAATCTTTGTTCTTGCAGGAAGTTTGTTTCTTAAGCATTTGTGTGAAGAATGGCTGGTTTTATGACAGTGCTTACATGGATGAAGATCAAAACAATGATCTTTCAAATGGCCAACTCAGTCACAGTGTTGGCATTTCACAATCTATTGTTGTTGTTGTTGTTCTTGTTGTTGTTGTTGTTGTGGAAAAGGGGCGGAGTCTGGAACAGCTGAAGTTGAACTGTCATGAGGAGCAAGTGAACTGTCACGAATGAATCCAGCACTCTGAAACTGAATGGGCTTGACATAGTCTGGAATATGAAAGGACATGTCCTTGTCATATCCAAACCAGTTTTGTGCTTGTTGTGGACAAGCTGCTCCCAAGGTCTGATGATGGGTTTGGGAAGTGCAGACTGAGTTTCTGCATCTACATGTACAACTACTGCTTTATTGGGTTCTGGATCTGATTCAACCTCAATCTTAATAATTTCACCACTTGCTGGTTTAACCTTGAACAACGGATTGCTTTGAGCAGAAAACAATTTGGAATGACAAATCTGTTGAAGCTCATCTTGCTGGAACTGAGATTCTAGTTGCAAAAAATCAATCTTTTCTTGTGCATCATGCAGGCAGGTCTAAATGTCACAAAGAGTGTCTTTTATGACATTTACCTTCCCACCAATAGTGGAGTGTATTAGTGTATTCAGTAACTCTAATACATCATCAAATCTAGCCATTTTCTCCAACTATAATCCTTGCACTATAATTTACACAAAACAGGTTGATTAAATGAGAATTTGCAAGTCTGCATACCAAATGGACTATAATTGCGATAACTATAACCTCTTTTTGTTTGTTGAACGCTCAAAATTGTAACCTTCTATCTGTATTCTGTAAGCGAAGGATGCATTTTGTGAATATTACCTTATAATAAACACCCTCTTCTGCATATATATAATATAGAAACAGTGAGGTTAAGAGTGACATAAATGTGTACAACACGAAGAATAATGTGATGAATTCTGTACTCCAAAGTCTGTTGTTAATTAGAGTTGTTCATCATGGGAAAGGAGAAAACCCATATCAAATGCCCAGTGGTATCGAGGAGGTATTACAGCATTTCTGTTTTACCAAACTTACTTACAATGCCAACACAATAATATGAATCCAAGCTCAACGCACATAACAGCTAGAGCCTAACCTAAGTTTAGGCATAGTCTCTAATGGAAAAATAGATTAACACACTCCAAATTAGAAAATGTAATCAAGCAAAGCAACATCTGCAATTTTCTTCTCTTTTAAAGAAGCAGGAGAATCAATGCAGCTCACAAGTGACAACGCATAGGTCACTGAAGGTTCACTGTTTTTGTAGCATATGCTGAGCACAGTCCTTATCGCATTTCAAATTTACATTGCATGGTTTCCAATATGTATTGTAAAGAATATAACACTATACTATTCTTCAATACCATCACTATACCATTCGTCCTCAAAAATTGGAGGTACATGGAGACTAGATTTCAACAATATAAATAGTTGAGCGGTGATGCTTCAGAAAGTAGACTTCGCCATAGACAGAGGGATTGAAATTACTTGAGCACTGATACGATGCCCAGGTAATCTAACATATTCTATTCTCTTCAGTTTTTTTTTTTTTTTTCTTAGATAATTCTTCCTTTCAGCGTTCTTTTTCAGATCAAGGGTGAAAATACAAAGTAAAACTGGAAATGGCAACTGTGGAGCAGGCCGAAAACAACTTCGATGCCAACGACAGTCACGGCCATGGTTGAAGATGCACGTGAATTTGCTCCTCTGAATTCTGGAAGGGTTCAGCCCTTAAAAGCAATTAAACTCGACCCTCCTGGGCTATGGACTTCTGAAGAATACTTGGCACTTGAAACTAGTCTTCTAGTAATGGGATGATCTGAAACCCTCCTATGAGATTACAACAAGATTCTGTCCAATGAAGATCAAACTACACCATGTAAGCAAGAATAGACTATTCCCTTTTGAACAAGACTTCAATAGATGGACTCGGCTACCTTCTGCAAATTAATGTGGCCTCAGCAAATGGTTTTGGCCCAATAAAGAAAATGCCACAATTTGTCCTACTGGAGATAGTCAGGATCTCGGCCTCCTTAAGAATAATGGAAATGAAAATGTGGTACTGGAAATAACCTTTTCTCCAGTAATCAATGTTGCCCTTATTAAACTGGTGATCTTGCCCCCTTGGCTGATGAGTTTCCGCCTTCTTCTAGGCTGATTAATTTAGCCCTCCTTAAAACAAAATTCGGCCTCTAAGAAATTTGGAAATGACAAGCAACTTCGGCCTTCAATTTAGAGTGGTTCGACCTCCTGCAATAAATCGAACTTTGCTCTACTCCAAGAGACCTTTCTCCATGCTCACCACACCAAGAGGAGGCAGCGTATACACTAGAGGAAAGTCAAAGACTAAAATCCCATGAAAATCCCTCAGTTGCAGCAACAGGGGTATCGTGGACGACGACAGAGATTCCAAAGAAGGACTCTCGCTTGCACCACGAAAATCTTGTTTAGTTGAGGATTTCTTACCATATAATGACCAAATCAACAAGGTTGCTGCCCAGAACAAGCAATCTTTAGCAGCTGCTCTTTCTCAGCAACCGCAATGCAGTCACTCTAATAACTAAAATCTTTCCTGTAACTTCCAAGAGGTTTCTAATATAAAGCAAGTAGTTTCATGAACCACCAAAAAAATTTGCAGGTGAGAGCTAGTTTATGGCCAAACAAAATTATTAAAGCAATTACGGCTGTTAGTAGCTACAATTTCTCTGACGAACCCAAATATGGCAGGTAACGATCTTTATCTTGGAATCTTTTTCGGAAGACCAAAATCCCTATTGAAGACTCTTAATGTTGCCAGGATGGTCTACAAGTGTCAAATTTACAATATTCCTCAGAAATCTTCGCCTGGCCCGCTGCGAAGAATCAACTGAAGTGCCCAGAATACTTCAAGGTTGTTGGCCATGCTTACAAAATAGAAGTATTACCTAAACAAAGCATGCATAGTAGGTTTATGTTGCAACATGACAGCTTTAATTATCATGAAACACTTGGTAGTCATGACAATATGGAGGAGCAGCGTGTTATGGACAGAGCAGCGCTAGAAGGGAATATGGCAGAGGTAGAAGGTAACTCAAGACTGTACCAAAAATGTAGTTGGGTTAGGACAGTGCTCAGGTCACGATAGTGCTTAGGAATAGGAGTGCATATGACAGACCATCGTTACATATTAAAACTGCATGAGATGCCAAGCCAGCGTTTTCAATGAGATGTCATCCAGGACAGCGCTAATATAACGTATATGGACAGTGTGTCAGAGACCAAAAATAGCGACCAAGCACAAGCAGAGGAGGAAGGTCAGAACTAGTTTCAAATTTGACAACACTGACATGTGCAGAGTGCCCTCAATAAAATGGAATGGCTAAAGGAATCTATAATCACCATTACGCACATAACTGAACAAGTAAATGTATAAAACTAAATGTTGAGCTTGATTAGACCATAAGACTCATCGAAGGCCACACATCATAAAACTCATTAAGACATAGAAGTGTTGGTTTACACATGACACAAAAACAAGTGGCTTACACAATATTGAGAAGGTTATGAACATACCAGCTCTGATACCATGTTAAACACACATGGGAGCAAGAACAATATGAAACATGAAACATGAAAAGTACATTTTTATTAACAGGAGATATAAATTTATAGTACATTGTTGTGACCATTGGGTTTCACATTCCAAGGTCTCTTGGACTCCTTTTGTCCATTTAGCTTCCACACTAGCCCATTGAGGATTAGGTGTCCAACAATTCCATGTTCTTCACAGAAATCAAAAAATTCATTTGAGGTAAACGCCCCACCTCTGTCGAACCTGAGGCACTTAATTTTTTAATCTGATTCATTTTCAACCAAGGCTTAGAAGGATTTGAATTTTTCGAATGCTTTGTCTTTGTGCTTCATAAGTCCTAACCAAACCATCCTGGAGAAGTCGTTAATGAATAATATAAGGTATTCTTCTCCTCGAGGTGACCATGTCCTGAATGGACCACATACATCTGTATGAACTAGCTCAAGAGGCCTGTTGGCTGATCCTTCCTTCTCAGGGAAGTTAGTTCTGGTTTGCTT
>APFE030422123.1:197796-235966 GCA_000404065.3 Pinus taeda | reverse complement strand
CCTTATTTCAATTTTCTCCTTGTTCATCCCCCACAAGCTCCTGCTCTCAATGACTGCACAGTAGAAGAGCACTGACCCCTGCGCAGACCCTGAAAAGACAAATTCGGCCCTTCAAAATGCAACTCTCTCAGCCCTGCAAATCGCCAAAAAAAAACTCATCTTCTCTGTAGAAAAATCTCTGCAGATTCTCCAACCAAAACTCCACTGTTTGCTAGGTTCTCTCAGCCCCACGAATTTCCTTCTGCGTCCTAGGAGAAGCATGCTCTAGCTGAAGAAAACTTGTGAAATAGCTCCTCAATTGCTTTGAATCAGCTCCCCAAATTCTATCCTAGGGTGACACTCGAAGTTCAGCAAAGGAAGAGGTGGAATCTTTGCTTGGAAATCCCTTGTGCTCAACAACATTGGTTGACTTGGCTGAATAGCTCAAGCAACTCAAGTTCAGATGTCAAATTGTCAAAAGATGGAAAAAATGAGGCAGTTCTCCTCCTTTTATAATTGTTGCTCTTTTTCTCCCTGTGGGTTCCACCAATTCGACCTCCTTTCTCTCTCTCCTTCTCCCTAGCTCAATTCTCCTAATGGGGGGGAGTATGAATACCATCCTTTTGTGGATTTCTGTAAAGAACATGGCATAAGAAAACAATTAACGACCCCTTATAATCCTCAACAAAATGGAGTAGTTGAGAGGAAAAATATAACCCTTGTTGAAGCCTCCAAAGCAATGATGTTTGACCAAGATCTTCCTATCTCTCTTTGGGCGAAAGCTACCAGGACAACTGTTTACATTCAAAACCATAGCCCTCATTCCATTCTCGAGGATAAAACTCCTGAAGAAGCCTTCACTAGAATCAAGTCTTATGTAAGCCTGTAATGTTCCAAACTTAAACAAACAGTGATATGCAAAAGCAAATGCGATTTATACACAAAAAAATAAAACGATCAACACATACTTAATACACATCAGAAATGAGAACCAGCTGACCCATTTTATTAATGGAATGGAGCAAGTACAATAGTATGGAAAATGCACCTGGGTTTGCCTCAAAGGCAAGATTGACAAAACCCACGTGTCAAACAATAATCTCAATGCTGAAAAATCGCTGCTCCTCTAATGCTCTGCGCTGTCTCCTAGTAACTACATTGCAGGTTGGAAAGAAATTGCAAGAAACCCTGTCTCTGGTGCTCAGAAAATGATGAAACCTCAGCCCCAAGCTCCTTGGCGAAAACTGACAAAAATCCAGAAAGTGTTTGGCCTAAATCCAACCTCCCAAATTCGACCTCCTCTATGGTCTACGCCCTCCAAATTGCTCCAAGAATACAACTTGCAAGGAATGGCCACCAAATCCTCCTCCAAGCTCTAAAAGAGAAGCAAACACCACTCCAAGTATTTCATCTAACCTCCACGACAAAGCTAAGCCTCAAGGATTGATACTCTACCCACCATATGCGCTCCAAGTGCTACCTCTGCGCTGGCCTAGGTAGTGCGAAAGTCACACTGCAAAATAATAAGCTCAACCAGCTCCCAAACTCTCCCAAATGCCAACAATTCTCCCTTGCCTCCTCTCTGGAAAATCTCACACCCAAACTTCATGGCAAGACACAACAAACAAACTCGTCCTCCTCTTCACTTCATCCTCCAATAATACGCACCACCTGGAAGTGAATGCGACTAATGGAAATCACAATGAGATCCTCCTCCTGAAGAAATGAAGAAAACCTTCCTAGGGTGGCACTCGAAGTCCCCTGAAGAAAGAGTGAGCTCTTCGCTTGAAGAATTCGTGCTAAACAACGAATGACTCGGCTAAGCAACTTGAGCAACTAAAGAGAAATCGATATACCAAAAAGATGAATGAGATGAGTAGAGCTGCCTTCCTTATATAGATTTCGTGGATCACTTTTTCCCTCCAATTCTTCCTCCATCGTGGGCCCTCACTTAACCATCTCCATGCAAAACTTAACCACCTCCATGCAAATCGAACTAAGGAGTGCGTGTTTCCCTAGTGAGGGTGGCCCCCATGTGTAACTTAACCACAACACAAATAACTTTTCCCAAGTCTAATCTCCTAATAAAATCAAATGGGGTCCACTAGCTCCAAAATTGGCCCCATAATACAAAAAATAATCTTGTTCCAAAATAATTTACGAAGGGACACGATAGTCCTCTCATCCCAAATGTTGCTTGTCCCTAAGCAACTTCAATGTCGATGCTCAAGACTGTGCTCTCCTTCCCAAGTGGCATCCTCATCTGGTAAACTCTTCCAACGCACCAAATACTCTCTGATGATCCTGCTTCTGAGCTTCCTCTCCTTGGTCTCTAAGATGGACTCTGGCTCTAGGATCAAATGCCCCTCATCATGAAGTGGTGGCAACTCCACAACCGCTGTAACTTGCTGCCCCAACACCCTCTTGAAGCATGACACATGAAAGATGTTATGAATCCTGCTCCTTGGTGGTAGCTCCAACTCGTAAGCCACCTCTCCAACCCTCTTGATCACTTTGTATGGCCCAAAAAATCTTGGTTGCTGCTTTTCATCCCACCTCTGCGTCAGTTTGATTGTCAGTACGGTTGCAATCGAAGGTAGACCAAGTCCCCTTCCTCAAAATGCCTCTCTACTCCATGCCGGTCAACATACATCTTCTGCTGGTTCTGGGTTGTCTATAGGTTATCCTTAAGAGCCTTGAGGATATCTTGGCTCTCTAGGATCGAACCCTTGGCCTTTGTGGCCCTGTTGTCTCCAAAAACAATATCAACAAAGGACAAAGCATCATAACCATATAAAGCATAGCAAGGAGTCATACCAATGGACATGTGATGGGTGGTGTTGTAACAATACTCTCCCAGATGCAACCATCGAATTCAAGCCCTCTGCTACCCTATCACATAATTCCTGAGATGGCCCCCTTAACTGTGATCCCGAGACCAAAAATATGTGCCTCTTATAATAAATAGCCTCATCCATCACCCTGTAGCGCTTATATGCATAGTTGCCCTCCAAGATCTCGCACGCCCAACGATCCTTGGAGTACTCTACCAATAACTGAGCCTTCTAGTCATGACAAATGCTCATGAGCGAAAGCCCGACTGGTCTCTTGGACAGTGCATCCGCCACTATGTTGTGCTTCCCCCGCACATACTCAATATCAAAATTGTAGGCCTACACTTTGCTGACCCATCTCTACTGTCTGTCATTGAGGCCTTCTGCCTGTAATATTCCTAATTAGCTATGGCTAATTGGAATATTCGATTTTGCTCAATTTTGCCTTCTATAGTTACTTGTAAATAAAAAGGTGAGGAAAAGGGGACATAACTCACTTTTAGAATAAAAGTCACTTCCTAGTAGCACAACGTTGTGACTTAAAGGGGAGCCAAGGTGGGGGGGGCAAAGGACCACGCAGAGATGGGGCCCATGCAGACACTTGGAGGGATTGCATAGATGGGAAAAAGAACACGTGGCAAGAGGAGATTATGTTGGAGGAGGTGAGCCTTGAGATTAAGAGAGGCCAATGCTATAAAGGAGAGAGGAGCCTCATTTTGGCATTCAGTTATGAGCATTTGAGCTAGTCACTTCGACTTGGAGCACGCTGGCTGTTTAGCCTGTCTGCAGTACTGTTTAATGCACTGAGTGTCTCCATTTGGAGATCTCACCCTTAGCCCCGGGGGACTTCGAGTGCCTACTCGGGCAAGGTAGTTCCAACAATGTTTTTGCAGTAGTCTTGATCTTTGGCGTTGAGGTGGAGCTGAGCATTGGAGGACTGCACAGTCTTGAGAAAGAGGGACGTAGTTTTTCTGGGGGTAGTTCCGGATTGGGGGTTTGCGGAGGAGTTGATATGGGAGATTGAGCAAGAGATTAGCTCTTGCATATAGGAGGAGTTTGGCAGAGTTTCAGGCAGTATTTTGGAGGATTCTACTTAGTGGTAGCGCAGAGCCTTGAGGGATTGCGTGATTCCCCAAGGGGGTGATTTTCAGGGGTCGGCCATTTCAGAAAATCTCTCTGGGTTTTTCTGGGTTTTCTAAGTAAGGATGGATTCCAAAGTTTCAGCATTTTCTGAGGAGGGGAACAACCCCAAATCCTCATTCGATTTCTAGTAGTAGCAGCGGCACGACAATTTTCTAGCAGCATCCACGCAGTTCAGAGAGAGGTCATTTTGTTAAACACACATGGGAGCAAAAACAATATGAAAGATGAAACATGAAAATTACATTTTTTATTAACAGGAGATATACATTTATAGTACATTGTTGTGACCATTAGGTTTCACATTCCAAGGTCTCTTGGACTCCTTTTGTCCATTCAGCTTCCACACTAACCCATTGAGGATTAGGTGTCCAACATTCCCCCTCTTAATCCGAAGGGTTATGTATGAGTTCAAGAAGAGAGCTGTAATTCAAAATGTGCAAAAATGCATGGCAGCACTAGGCTAAATGTGCTCTTTGAAATGTTGGTATAAAGGGCAGTGGTTTAAGGATGACCACCAACACTGGAGCACTTAGTGCAGTTCCCGGAACTCTTCCAAAATTGGCAAGAAGTTGAAGTCTTCTGCTAGAGGAAGTGCTCCTATTGATTTGAAAGAGGGAAACCTTCAACCATAAAAGGGAGGTCTCACCCCGCATAAAAGGTAAAACTTCAACCTGAAAAGGGAAGTCTCAACCTGTGATGGTTTAAGGATGACCAACAACTCTGGAATGCTTAATGCAATTCCTGGAACTCTTCCAAAACTGGCAAGAAGCTGGAGTCTTCTGCTAGAGGAAGTGTTCTCAATTTTGTTCCTGGAATTCTTCCGAAACTGGCAAGAAGCTGAAGTCTTCTTCTAGAGGAAGTGTCCCAGATTGCCAACTGAAGGCATGTTCATGGGCATATTTGTTTCTGGCTACAACTCTGAAACTGGTGTGGCAGGTTGTGGCTCAGGCTCGCTTGATGTGGCTTTGAAGCTTGTAGATGACCATCATTTCCCCCCCTGTCAGATACAACGTGATATGATGGAGAAAGCTCAACTGCAAGACTGTTCAATATTCTGGAATATCTTCTTGGCTGTTGATGCCCATTGCCAAGAAGCGATCCATCCAAGATGAATCTTTGTTCTTGCAGGACGTTTGTTTCTAAAGCATCTGTGTGAAGAATGGTTGGTTTTATGACAGTGCTTACATGGATGAAGATCAAAACAGTGATCTTTCAAATGGCCAACTCGGTCACAATGTTGGCATTTCACAATTTGTTGTTGTTGTTGGCTGTGGAAGAGGGGCAGAGTCTGGAACAGCTGAAGCTGAACTGTCATGAGGAGCAGTGAAACTGTCATGAATGAATCTAGCACTCTGAAACTGAATGGGCTTGGCATAGTCTGGAATATGAAAGGACAAGTCCTTGTCATATCCAAGACCAGTTCCGTGCTTGTTGTGGACAAGCTGCTCCCAAGGTCTGATGATGGGCTTGAGAAGTGCAGATTGAGTTTCTACATTTGCATGTACAACTGCTGCTTTATTGGGTTCTGGATTTGATTCAACCTCAATCTTACTAATTTCACCACTTGCTGGTTTAACCTTGAACAACATATTGTTTTGAGCAGAAAACAATTTGGAATGACAAATCTGTTGAAGCTCATCTTGCTGGAACTGAGATTCTAGTTGCAAAAGATCAATCTTTTCTTGTGCATCATGCAGGCAGGTCTAAATGTCACAAAGAGTGTCTTTGTTGACATTTACCTTCCCACCAATAGTGGAGTGTATTAGTGTATTCAGTAACTCTAATACATCATCAAATCTAGCCATTTTCTCCAACTATAATACCTTGCGCTATAATTTACACAAAACTGGTTGATTAAATGAGAATTTGCAAGTTTGCAGACCAAATGGACTATAACTGCGATAACTATAACCTCTTTTTGTTTGTTGAACGCTCAAAATTGTAACCTTCTATCTGTATTCTGTAAGCGAAGGATGCATTTTGTGAATATTACCTTATAATAAACACCCTCTTCTGCATATATATAGTATAGAAACAGTGAGGTTAAGAGTGACATAAATGTGTACAACACGAAGAATAAAGTGATGACTTCTCTACTCCAAAGTCTGTTGTTAATCAGAGCTGTTCATCATGGGAAAGGAGAAAACCCATATCAAATGCCCAGTGGTATCGAGGAGGTATTACAGGATTTTTGTTTTACCAAACATACTTACAACGCCAACACAATAATATGAATCCAAGCTCAACGCACATAACAGCTAGAGCCTAACCTAAGTTTAGGCACAGTCTCTAACGGAAAAACAAATTAACACACTCCAAATAAGAAAATATAATCAAACAAAGCATCATCTGCAAATTTCTTCTCTTTCAAAGAAGCAGGAGAATCAATGCAGCTCACAGGTGACAACGCATAGGTCACTGAAGGTTCACTGATTTTGTAGCATACGCTGAGCACAGTTCTTATCGCATATCAGATTTACATTGCATGGTTTCCAATATGTATTATAAAGCATATAACACTATACTATTCTTCAATACCATCACTATACCATTCGTCCTTCAAAAATTGGAGGTACACGGAGACTAGATTTCAACAATATAAATAGTTGAGCGGTGATGCTTCAGAAAGTAGACTTCGCCATAGACAGAGGGATTGAAATTACTCGAGCGCTGATACGATGCCCAGGTAATCTAACATATTCTATTCTCTTCAGTTTATTTTTATTTTTTATTACAGAAATCTTCCTTTCAGCGTTCTTTTTCAAATCAAGGGCGAAAATACAAAGTAAAACTGGAAATGGCAGCTGTGGAGCAGGCCGAAAACAACTTCAATGCCAACTATAGCCACGACCACGGTTGAAGATGCACGTGAATTTTCTCCTCTGAATTCTGGAAAGGTTCAGCCCTTAAAAGCAATTCAACTCAACCCTCCTGGGCTATGGACTTCTGAAGAATACTTGGCACTTGAAACTAGTCTTCTAGCAATGGGATGATCTAAAACCCTCCTATGAGATTACAACAAGATTCTGTCCAATGAAGATCAAACTACACCACTGTAAGCAAGAATAGACTATGCCCTTTTGAACAAGACTTCAACAGATGGACTCGGCTACCTTCTGCAAATTAATGTGGCCTCAGCAAATGGTTTTGGCCCAATAAAGACAATGCCACAATTTGGCCTACTGGAGATAGTCAGGATCTCGGCCTCCTTGAGAATAATGGCAATGAAAATGTGGTACTAGCAATAACCTTTTCTCCAATAATCAATGCTGCCCTTATTAAACTGGTGATCTCGCCCCCCTGGCTGATGAGTTTCCGCTTTATTCTAGGCTGATCAATTCGGCCCTCCTTAAAACAAAATTTGGCCTCTAAGAAATATGGAAATGACAAGCAACTTCGGCCTTCAATTTATAGTGGTTCGACCTCCTGCAATAAATCGAACTTTGCTCTATTCCAAGAGACCTTTCTCCATGCTCACCGCACCAGGAGGAGGCAGCGTATACACTAGAGGAAAGTCAAAGACTAAAATCCCGTGAAAATCCCTCAGTTGCAGCAACCGGGGTATCGTGGACGACGACAAAGATTCCAAAGAAGGACTCTCGCTTGCACCATGAAAAGCTTGTTTAGTTGAGGGTTTCTTACCATATAATGACCAAATCAGCAAAGTTGTCACCCAGAACAAGCAATCTTTAACAGCTGCTCTTTCTCAGCAACCGCAATGCAGTCACTCCAGTAGCTAAAATCTTTCCCGTAACTTCCAAGAGGTTTCTAATATAAAGCAAGTAGTTTCATGAACCGCCAAAAAGATTTGCAGGTGAGAGCCAGTTTATGGCCAAACAAAATTATCAACGCAATTACGGCTGCTAGTAGCTGTAATTTCTCTGACGAACCCAAATATGACGGGTAACGATCTTTATCTTGGAATCTTTTTCGGAAGACCAAAATCCCTATTGAAGACTCTTACGGCTGCCAGGATGGTCTACAAGTGTCAAATTTCCAATATTCCTCAGAAATCTTCGCCTGGCCCGTTGCGAAGAATCAACTAAAGCGCCCAGAATACTTCAAGGTCGTTGGCCATGCTTACAAAATAGAAGTATTACCTAAACAAAGCATGCATGGTAGACACAGATGCATTGGAAAGACAGGCGGGGGCATAACGCATATTAGGTTTATGTTGCAACAGGATAGCGTTAATTATCATGAAACGCTTGGCAGTTAGGACAGTATGGAGGAGCAGCGTGTTATGGACAGAGCAGCGCTGGAAGGGAATATGGCAGAGGCAGAGCAGCGCTGGAAGGTAACTCAGGACTGTACCAAAAACGCAGTTGGGTCAGGACAGTGCTCAGGTCAGAATAGCGCTTAGGAATAGGAGTGCATATGACAGACCAACATTACATATTAAAACTGCATGAGATGCCAGGCCAGCGTTTTCAATGAGATGTCAGCCGGGACGGCGCTGATATAACGTATATGGATAGTGTGTCAGAGACCAAAAATAGAGACCAGGCACAAGCAGAGGAGGAAGGTCAGAACTAGTTTTAGATTTGACAACACTGACATGTGCAGAGTGCACTCAATAAAATGGAACGGCTAAAGGAATCTATAATCACCATTACGCACAGAACTGAACAAGTAAATGTAGAAAACTAAATGTTGAGCTTGATTAGACCATAAAACTCATGGAAGGCCACACATCATAAAACTCATTAAGACATAGAAGCGTTGGTTTACACAGGCCACAAAAACAAGTGGCTTACACAATATTGAGAAGGTTATGAACGTACCAGCTCCGATACCATGTTAAACACATATGGGAGCAAGAACAATATGAAAGATGAAACATGAAAAGTACATTTTTCATTAACAGGAGATATACATTTATAGTACATTGTTGTGACCATTGGGTTTCACATTCCAAGGTCTCTTGGACTCCTTTTGTCCATTCAGCTTCCACACTAACCCATTGAGGATTAGGTGTCCAACACATTCCTTTACTATTCTGAGTGTATTTCTTCACTTGCCTGGTGCAAGTCGGGGTGCCATCTTTCTGATCACCTCCTGTACTCATTCCATTACTCAGTATAATAAAATGGCTTAGCATTTCTCAAGCCTCTGCTTATATTTCATGTTTACACTATTATATGTTGCACCACTGTTACTTTTATCATTTTGAGCTTCCTGGTTACTTTATCATTTGTGCGTATTTGGTTGGAGTTTACTGGGGTTTTGGGGAATATCTCTGAAATGGGATATTACAGTGGTGTTAGAGCATAGATCTGGCTCAGCCTGTGGAGCTAGCAATCTATGAAACCAGGGGAAAAACCCTACATCTGTTACAGAGATAGGAGATCCAGAGACACTGGGCGTAGGTTGGAGAACACCTACGGAGAGGGAGACTGTGTTCCAGTGGTGGACGCAGAATAGGAGGAGCTTGTGGTGGACACAAAACAAAAGGAGCCAGGGGTAGACGTAGAGCAGGAGGATTCGATGGCAGATGAGGACGGGAAGAGATTTGCGGACATGCTCCTCAAATCAGTGCAGGATCTGTCAAGGCAGATCGAGGTGATGGGGCAGAGATTCACGGCAGTGGAGGCTAGACAGCATGAGAACCCACGGGTTTTCCACGTTGGTGAGGGATCGGGTACATCCCACCATTTTCCAGAGCAGCGTGCTGCTCAGCATGATATTACTCCGCAGATGACCTCACATGCCCCTATAGGCTCTACCATGCCCACTTTCCTAGGAGCAGACACGGGGGCCGGAGCCCAGCAAGAGGCAGAGCTCGGTCATATGGGCGATTATTTTGCAGAGTACCAGGCCTATGGGCGGGAGTTCAAGGATGCTCTCTCATTCAAAGACTTTGTTTAGCTCCAGTGGGATAGTAGACTTTGCGACCATCACAGAGGACATCAGCATTATCACGATGGAGACATCCACCGCACAGCTAGTAGATTCCACTTGCCTACGTTTGATGGTTCATCAAACAGTTCGGCAAGGTCTTGGGTGGAGAAGTTGGACATTTATTTCTAGCTAAACCAGATGTCGGAGGCAGAGGCCATCAAGGTGGCGACATTACATTTGGATGGTGAGGCCCAGGATTGGTGGTTCCATGGGATTGTTACACTCGGACACTCCTTAGTGACGACATATGCCGAGTTCACCCGAAGATTGATGGAGAGGTTTGACCGGAGGGACCCGGAACAACACTTTGTTGAGCTGACGAGGCTCAAACAGACAGGGAGCCCAGAGACCTACATTGCAGACATCCTGAGGATTTCAGTGATGGTGCCAGATCTATCCACGACACGTAGGATCTACATGTTTGTTGAGGGGTTAGCAGAGCCACTTCAGGGTCTAGTCAGATCCACTAGACCAGCCACACTCCAGGATGCTATCAGCAGGACTCGGGACATACAGGATGCCTTACCTCGGACCTGGACACCTTACCCCCAGAGACAGGCTTTCCAGCTTAAGGGGAAGGACGTGAGGATTCCGCCTCCAAAGGGGAATCCAGGACGAGCACAGATTGATGACGATGTTAGGAGGGAGTTGAAGAAGAAGCGGTTGTGCTTCACCTGCCAGGAGCCGTGGGCACCAGGACATAGATGTGCTGCTGGAAAAGCACATTTTATTGAGGTCTTCAACGAGAGTAGCGGGGAGGAGGATGACGTGGAGGCAGGAGATAGTCATGCCGTGCAGGGTCCCTTGCCGCCTCCACCACCAACAGTAGGTGGTGCAACTTTTGCACCTACCGGAGGAGCCCTTGTAGCATTGCGAGGAGTTCCCAAATATTTGACGCTGCGTGTATGGGGGACAATATGTGGCCAACGAGTATCAATTTTGGTTGATAGTGGGGCCACCCACAACTTCATCGATGCACAGATGGTTGAGCGAAGAGGTATACCGATAGAGAGCTTCGATGGATTTTCAGTTTTGGTCCCAGGAGATCAGACCATGGTGTGTGCTCGTTATGTTCCAGAGTTATCAGTGACAATGGGCACTTACACACTGACTGACCACTTCTTCGTGGTCAATATTCCGGACACCAACATAGTACTAGGTGTCTAGTGGCTTATGACTCTTGGGAAGGTCACAACATATTGGAAGGCCCTAGAGATGGAGTGGGATGATGAGAAGACAGGGAGGTATGAGAAGATACAGGGACAGCACACATACCCGCCTCAGACTGTTTCAGCACATCGGATGGAGGCAACCTTCCAGAAGGGAGACGTAGAGTGGGTAGTGGAGCTATGTGCATCAGAGGCAGGGACTACAGGGCAGACAGTGCACCCAGAGATACAGTCCATCCTTGACCGATATGCCATAGTATTTGGGGAGATTCCGCCGGGACAGCCACCGAACCGGGGGTTTGAGCACACCATCGAGCTTGAGCAGGGCATATAGGCAGTGATCACTACCCCTTATAGGCATCCTAAGGCCTATCAGGATGAGATTGAGCGGGCCATTCAGGAGTTGCTGGCTCTTGAGCACATTCTGCTGAGCACGAGTCGTTTTGCTTCTTCCGTGGTGTTGGTGAAGAAGAAGGACGACACATTGAGGATGTGCATTGACTACAGAGCCCTGAACAAGAGAACATTGAAGAACAGGTACCCCATACCCAGGATCGATGAGTTGATGGAGATGGATGAGTTGAGAGGAGCACGGTTCTTCTCAAAGATTGATTTGAGATCTGGGTACCATTAGATTCGTGTGAGGGAACAGGACATTCCCAAGACCGCCCTCAGGTGTCACTATGGGCACTTTGAGTTTTTGGTGATGCCCTTCGGGCTAACCAACGCCCCAGCTACATTCCAGTCTTGCATGAATCACATCTTCCGCAGTCACTTAAGGAAGTTTGTGTTGGTGTTTCTTTGGATGATATCCTCATTTACAGCAGGACTTGGGAGGAGCATCTTCTAGCCACATTGAGACAATGTTGCGCATCTTGGAGGAGCAGCAGTTCTATGCCAAGCTCTCCAAGTGTGAGTTTGGGTTGACGGAGATGTTATACTTGGGACACATCATAGGGGTGGACGGAGTGAGGGTCCACGAGGAGAAGATCAGGGCCGTCAGAGATTAGCCGGAGCCGAGGAACGTGATAGAACTTCGAGGGTTCATTGGCATTTGCACCTATTACCGGAAGTTCGTCAAGAGTTTCTCATAGCTTGCTGCACCCCTGACGGATTTGATGAGGAAGGGGGCATTCAGTTGGTCGGATACAGCACAGCGAGCCTTTGATAGGCTGAAGGAGGTTATGAGCAGCTGCCCAGTGCTTGCATTGTCGGATTTTACGCAGCCATTTGTTTTGGAGTGTGATGCGTCGGGGGAGGGGATCAGTGCAGTGTTGATGCAGGGAGGTCACCCTATAGCCTTTGAGAGCCGGAAGCTCCTTCCGCACGAGAGGTTGTATTCTATATACGACAAGGAGATGCTGACCATCATGCATGCATTGGCCAAGTACTGGCAGTATTTGGTGGGTAACAGGTTCAGGGTGAGGATTGATCACAACAGCCTCAAGTTCTTTTTGGAGCAGAAGCAGCTACAGGAGAGGCAGCAGAAGTGGATCAGGAAGATCCAAGCGTATGACTTTGACATTGAATATGTCAAGGGTAAGAACAACGTGGTAGCAGATGCCCTTTCTCCTAGACCAGCCACATTGTCTCTTATGAGCTTGGACGCAGACTGGAGGGCTCGACTCCTAGTAGAGTACTCCAAGGATAGATTTGCATGTGAGGTTCTGGATGGGCAGGTGGCGGATGACAGGTACAGGGTGGTCGATGAGATCATCTACTACAGGGACCGAATCTTCTTGACTGAGGGATCTCAGCTCAAGAAGAAGATACTTCAGGCATCACATGATTCACCATTGGCAGGTCATCAGGGGTTTACCAAAACCTACAGGGCCATTAGAGAGAGGTTCTCATGGAAGGGCCTCAAGGAGGATGTACTCCAGCATGTTTGGGAGTGCGATGTTTGCTAGAGGAACAAGGGGGAGATGAACCATCCAATAGGACTATTGCAGCCTCTTCCCATTTCGGAGTGGAAATGGGAGTGTATTTCGATGGACTTCATCATAGGGTTGCCCACGGTACAGGGCAAGGATTGCATCTTTTTCGTCGTTGATCGACTGACAAAGTACTCACACTTTTTCTCCATATCTGCACATTACAGAACAACACAAGTGGCCGAGCTGTTCTTTAGAGAGATCTTCAAGTTACATGGTCTACCTAAGACCATCACCAGTGACAGGGACAACCGTTTCATGGGCATATTTTGGCAGGAGCTTTTCAGTTGGTGGGGATGGAGTTGACACCGAGTACTAGTTATCACCCACAGACGGGCGGGCAGACAGAGATAGTTAACTAGTGGTCGGAGGGCTTCTTGCGTAACTATGTCAATGGGCAGCAGCGAGCATGGCTGAAGTGGCTGCATCTGGGGGAGTACTACTACAACACTACGCATCACATGTCCATTGGTATGTTACCATTCTATGCTTTGTATGGATATCATCCTTATCTTTTGCTGACATGATGTTTGGTGCTAGTAAGGCTCTGAGAGCCAAGATTTGGATCCAAGAGAGTCAGGATATTCTCCGAGCTCTCAAGGATAATATGGCTATAGCGCAGAACTAGCAGAAGCTGTATGCTGACAGGGTTCAGGTGGAGAGACAGTTTGAGGTAGGGGACTTGGTCTACCTACGATTACAGCCATACCGACAGTCGTCACTGAAGCAGAAGGGGGTTGAGAAGCTCAAGCCCCGCTTTTATGGGCCATACAGGGTGATACGCAGGATTGGACAGGTTGCGTATGAGTCGGAGCTGCCCTAAGGAAGCAAGATTCATAGCGTCTTTCATGTATCATGCCTGAAGAAGGCATTGAGGCAGCATGTGACAGTGACAGTGACAGATGAGCTACCACCCACGGATGTGAGGGGCATTTGGTGTTACAGGCAGAGGCTATTATTGACACCAGGGAGAGGCAGCTACAGAACAAGATAGTCCGGGAATTCTTGGTGAGGTGGAAGAATTTACCGGATGAGGATGCCACTTGGGAGAGTGAGAAAATTTTGCAGCATCCATCACTTTAGTTGCTTGAAGACAAGCAACATTTTGCCGGGGGAGACTGTAATATTCCTAATTAGCTATGGCTAATTGGAATATTCGATTTTGCTCAATTTTGCCATCTATAGTTACTTGTAAATAAAAAGGTGAGGAAAAGGGGACATAACTCACTTTTAGAATAAAAGTCACTTCCTAGTAGCACAACATTGTGACTTAAAGGGGAGTCAGGGGGGGGCAAAGGACCACGCAGAGATGGGGCCCACACAGACACTTGGAGGGACTGCGCAGATGGGAAAAAGAACACGTGGCAAGAGGAGGTTACATTGGAGGAGGTGAGCCTTGGGATTGAGAGAGGCCAATGCTATAAAGGAGAGAGGAGCCTCCTCATTTTGGCATTCAGTTATGAGCATTTGAGCTAGTCACTTCGACTTGGAGCACACTGGTTGTTTAGCCTGGCTGCAGCACTGTTTAGTGCACTGAGTGACTCCGTTCGGAGATCTCACCCTTAGCCCCGGGGGATTTCGAGTGCCTACTCGAGCAAGGTAGTTCCAACAATCTTTTTTTAGTAGTTTTGATCTTTGGCATGAGGTGGAGCTGAGCATTGGAGGACTGCGCAGTCTTGAGAAAGAGGGACGTAGTTTTTCTGGGGGCAGTTTCGGATTGGGGGTTTGTGGAGGAGTTGAGCTGGGAGATTGAGCAAGAGATCATCGCTTGCATGTTGGAGGAGTTTGGTAGAGTTTCAGGCAGTATTTTGGAGGATTCTACTTAGTGGCAGCGCAGAGCCTTGAGGGATTGCATGATTCCCCAAGGGGGCGATTTTCGGGGGTCGGCCATTTTAGAAAAGCTCTCTGGGTTTTTCTGGGTTTTCCGAGTAGGGGCAGATTCCACAGTTTCAACATTTTTTGAGGAGGGGAACAGCCCCAAATCCTCATTCGATTTCCAGTAGTAGCAGTAGCACAACAGTTTCCCAGCAACATCCACGCAGTTCAGAGAGAGGCCATTCCTTTACTATTTTGAGTGTATTTCTTCACTTGCCTGGTGCAAGTCGAGGTGCCATCTTTCTGATCACCTCCTGTACTCATTCCATTACTCAGTATAATAAAATGGCTTAGCATTTCTCGAGTCTCTGCTTATATTTCATGTTTACATTATTATATGTTGCACCACTGTTATTTTTATCATTTTGAGCTTCCCGGTTATTATATCATTTGTGCGTATTTGGTTGGAGTTTACTGGGGTTATGGGGAATATCTCTGAAACGGGATATTACACTGCCCCATGAAATGGCGAACACTGTTGTGATCCGTCTTCACCCGAAATTGATTCCCCACCAAGTACTGTCTAAATTTGGCCAATGCATGCATTATGGCCAACATCTCCTTGTCGTAAATGGAATACGACAACTCATGAGGCAGAAGCTTCCGGCTCTCGAAAGTAATAGGGTGCCCTCCTTAGGACAAGATTGCCCCAGTCCCTACACCTGATGCATCACACTCCAATGTGAAAGGCTGAGTAAAATCTGGGAGTGCCAATACCGGACAACAACTCATCACCTTCTTGAGGTGATCAAATGCTTCTTGAGCTTTCTTTGTCCACGCAAAAGCCCCCTTCTTAGTCAGATCAGTAAGGGGTGTTCCCAATGTGAGAAGCCCTTCACGAACTTCTGATAATAGGTACAGATGCCCAAAAGTCCTCTCAACGCTATCACGTCTCGGGGCTCTAGCCAATCCCGAATGGCCCGAATCTTCTTTTCGTGCACCTTGACTCCATCTGCACCTATGATGTGTCCCAAGTAAAGCATCTCTGTTAGCCCAAACTCGCACTTGGACATCTTGGCATGGAACTGCTGCTCCTCCATATATGCAAGGCTGTCTCTAAGTGCTACAGGTGCTCCTCCCATGTCCTGCTGTAGATCAAGATGTCATCAAAGAATACTAGTACAAACCTCCTTAGCTAGCCTCGAAACACATGGTTCATGCATGACTGAAAAGTAGCCGGTGCTTGGTCAACCCAAAAGGCATGACCAAAAACTTGAAATGCCCATAATGACACTTGAAAGTTGTCTTCGAGATGTCCTGCTCTCACCCGGATCTAATGATACCTTGACCTCAAATCAATCTTAGAGAAGTAGTTGGCTCCTCTAAGCTCGTCCATCAACTCCTCAATGTGCGGAATGGGATACATGTTCTTCATCGTCTTCTTTTTCAGTTCCTTGTAGTCAATGCACATGCGGAGAATCCTGTCTTTCTTTTTCACCAGCACAACCGAAGAAGCAAATGGATTAGAACTCGGTCTTATGTGACCCAACACCAATAACTCCCTGTGGCCCTCTCGATTTCATCCTTATAGGCCTTGGGATGCCTATAGGGTGTAGTGATGGCTGCCTACACACTAGGCTCCAACTCTATAGTATGCTCGAATCCTGTCAGGTGGTTGTCCCGGCGGTATATCTCCAAAGACTACTAGATATCTATCTAGTACTGCTTGTATGTCCAGACTCTAGATGTGCCTGCACACCAGGCTCCAACTCTATAGTATGCTCGAATCTCGTCAGGTGGTTGTCCCAGCAGTATATCTCCAAAGACTACCAGATATCTATCTATTACTACCTGTATGTCCAGATGTGGTGGTATGGTCTTCCCCCCAGCCTCTGAAATCCTCAGCTCTACTGCCCATGCTATGTCTCCATGCCTCAAATTGGCCTCTATCCGGTGGGATGAAACTGTCTGAGGGAGGTACGAATGCATGCCCCTAAGAACCATTGGCTTGCCATCCGGTCCAACAAATTCCATCACCAGCTGTTTCCAATCAGTGGTAACCCAGTTAAGGGAATACAACCATTGCATACCCAACACCACATTGGTGTCCGGTACATCCACCACGAAAAAGTGATTTGTCATTGAATAGTTCCCCATAGTCACTGTCAGAGCAGGAACATATTGAGTGCACCGCATAGTCCTGTCTCCTGGTATTAGGATTGAAAACCCCTCAAACTCTGCAGTGGTGATGCCCCTCCTCTAGACCATTTGAGCATCCCTAAAATTGTGGGTGGCCCCACTGTCTACCAAAACTGAGACACACTGCCCTTGCACTCTACCTCTGATCCTCATGGTAAAAAATTTGGGAATCTCGCACAAAGAAGCTAGGACTCCCCTGATTGGTGTGAAAGATGTTGCTCCCTGAGGTGGTGGTGGTGGTGGTGGTGGCCCTCTCCCTGCTGGATCCTCACTGTCTCCAACTCCCCATCATCCTTCTAATCATTGTCTGAGAAGACCTCGATGTAATGGGCCTTGCCCACTGTGCACCGATGACCAGGTGCCCAAGGCTCTCGGCATGTAAAACACAACTTCCTCCTCCTGAGGTCTCTCCTGGTCTCGTCATCCAACTGACCCCGCCTTTGAGCTACTCTCTGCGCTGTGGGCGCTCTAGCGTCACTTCCCTTTTGAGGGCAGGGAGTGCGCGAAGGAAATGGAGCTCGGGTCTTGGGAATACCTCCTTGCAAATCCCAAGTGCAAGATATTGCCTCCAGAAGAGTAGATGGTTTGCCTGACTTCACCACTCCCCACAATGGCTTTGTCAACCCCTCTACAAATTTGTATACTCTCCTCGCATTTGATAAATCAGGTACCATGACTAAGACCTTCAAAAACTCTGAGATATAATGCTCCAGATGCCCTATCTATCTGAGTTGGGTCAACTCCTTGAAGTGAGCCTCTGGATCCTTCCAATCAAAGTGCTCCACTACTCTCCGCGTGAAGTCCTTATAGGAGGTCACGCTGGCATGCCCCAGAGTGGACAAACCATGAAACCACCAATCGTGTGCCTCCCCCTCCAAAGTCCAAGTGCAATGTGGCCATTTGATGGCCTCTACATCTGTCATCCGGTTCGGCTGGAAGTATGTGTCCAACTTCTCTACCCAAGCACGTGTTGTGCACTTGGTAGTGCCATCATATGTAGGAAAATACAATTTCCCAATAGAACGATGCAACTCATAGTTTTGCATGACATAGCCTTTCCCCTTCTCATTCGCTTGAGTTTGCAAAAGTCTCTGAAGGTCAGAGTCTCTCTGAAGTTTGCCCCATGGATTGCCACTCCCGGAAATGCTCCCCCATCAACGATGGATTCTCTCCTCCACCAGTCTCACCCTGCGCCAAAGGTATAAAAGAGGGTAAAATAGCTCAAGTTGGCTCACTCGAGGATGACTGTTGTGCAGTAGGTGAAAGGTGATCAAACTGTTGAGAGGTCCCTGAAGTCTCTCCAACTACAAACTCCCGGTGGGTACTCTACTCCCGGTTTTGCATCTTGATCTCGTCCAGCATCTCCTTTTGCCCCTTTGCCAAATCGCTCAAAGTCTTCAAGAGACTATCAAAGGCCATCTCCTCCCTACTGTTGGGCTCACCCATATCTTCTGCTACCGCAGTTGTCCCACGATCCTCTGTGTCTGGAGTAATTTCCAACTCCCTTTCCTTGCTCCGGTACCTCTGTCTCTTGTAAGTAATATTCTATTGATCCTCCTCACTCATAGAAAAGTTTTCCCATGGCTGAGCCAGAATCTAAGCTCTGATACCACTCTAATGTTCCAAACTTAAACAAACAGTGATATGCAAAAACAAATGCGATTTATACACAGAAAAATAAAACGATCAACACATGCTTAATACACATCATAGATGAGAACTAGCTGAGCCATTTTATTAATGGAATGGAGCAAGTACACTAGTATGGAAAATTGTTAAAATTGGCAACTAGGGCCAAACTCCACATGGGTCATCTTATTTATGACAGTTAATAATTTTCTTGGATTCCGCTCTCTGAGAGGTGTAGGATTGATCTATAGATCATCCGATTCTGACATGTACAAATGAAGTTATGAATTTATTTTGATTATGGTCAAATTGTCAAGGTCGACCAACAAACTTATGTAGGTTTAGAAGCCCAACAATCACGTCTATTCATCCTCAACGTTGCATATAAATAGAAGGTGACTTAGCCTCATTTGGACATACTCATCTTCACACTTTTCTCTCTGTCCTCATTGATTGGGTATGGATTTCAGGAGAGTGAAATTTTAGGATGCCGAAATTTTAGGAGAGCGAAATTTCAGGAGACCAAATTTCTAGGCTGTTTGACCAAGCGTTGACCAACATGCGTTGACTTCCTTTGACTGCTTTTTTGTGAGGGCTATTTCTGTTTGGGCAGGCCGCATTTCTGGGCACAGAAATCGAGGCTAAATGTTGACTGTTGACTACAGCTAGGGCTAACCGCAGGTGCGCTGTTTGACCAGACTTTTACTAGGCTGAATTTGACTGTTTTGAGGGCTATTTTATCTCAGTGCTTGGAGGTTGAAGTTGACTAAAATTGACCAATTTGCTGAGGGTCAAATCTGCCCTGTTGACCAACATTGACTCTTTTGGTTAGGGCTCTTTTGCTGCTGTTATAAATTATCAAATTTCTAATTTGTACTATCTCTCTGTTGAACTATTGAAGACTAAAAGAAGATTTGATCTAGGGTTTCCCCTAATTGGGGTTTGTCCCTGGCTAGTGCCACATCTTGTGTCCTCTTGTCTTGGCTTGTCTCCTACTATTTATGTTTATGTTCTATCTGCATTTTACTACCATGTTGATGTGATTGCTAATCTAAATATTGATACTATGCTAATAAAGAAATTGAAGTAAAATTGCTCTAAAGTATAGAACATACCATTGTTGCCTAAAATTAACATGGAATCGGAGCTGAGGTGAAGACAAAGCCCAAGCAAGAGTTGAAGAGCAAACACCAAAGACAGTTGGACAAGGACAAAAGGTTCAATGGGTTCCTCATCCTATTTCTCGGTTGAAGACAAATTCCATGATAAATCTGACTATCATGGATGGAAGATGTCTCTTGATTTGACCTTGGAAGAGAAAGAAGTGATGGACTATGTGCAGGGTAAAATCCCTTAACCTCCTTCAAATGCATTGGCTGCTACAAAGACCAAGTACAATAGGGCTGAAGTCAAAGCAAAGAATATTATCAGGGATTCCATTGACAAGCATTTGGTGGCCTACATCTCCGAGTTGAAGACCTCCAAGGAGATCTACGACAGGTTGGTTGGCATGTTCAAGGTTAGTAATGCTATTTAAATTCTATTTCTCAAGAATAAGTTGAAGTATATTAAGAAGGGCAAGGACGAGGATATTCAATCCTATTTCTTGAGGATTACTGAGATCAAGAATGATCTACTCTCAATTGGAGAAGTCATTCCTGACAAGGAACTTACTGTCACCACCCTTGAAGGACTCCCACTTGAGTGGTATGTATTTAGAACCGCTGTCCTCAACAATGATCGAATTCCAGGGTTTGAAGAATTGATGTCGAGATGCATTCAAGAAGAAACAAGAATGGTGGAGCAAGAAATGCCTTCTAATAGAAAAAACCCCACTGCATTCTTCGCTCATGCCAAAAGGAGAAATAATGCAGGGTCTAAAGGTCATTTCCATGGAAAGCCTGGATCTAAGGGAGGAAGGAAGGGAAGGTGCTTTGTTTGCAATAAGTTTGGCCACTATGCAAGGGAGTGTCCAAATAGAAGGGACACATCGCATGATGATGATCACAATCATTCCAGGGGCAACTTCAACAACAACGATCAAAGGAATGGTAGCTCCAATGGCAAAGGAAAAAGGAATGTGAGACATCAAGGAAATGGTCGACCCTCCAAGAAATCAAGGAACTCCAGGTATGAAGAATCAAATGTTGTTAACAATAAGCAAAAAGAGTACTATCTTATATCGGCCCTCTCCACTGCCTCTGCTCCAGACACTTTGGGAAATTGGCTGATTGATAGTAGTGCCTCGAGGCACTTCACCAGATACAAGGAAGACCTCTCTAATCTGATAGAAAAGGAGACAAACTTGGAGATCATCCTTGGAGACGATGCCCCCTATTCCGTGAAGGGAGTAGGGAATGTTACCCTTCAATTGAGTCAAGGTAACACTATTCATTTGCAAGAAGTACTACATGTACCTGATCTCAAGAAGAACCTAGTGTCCATTTCAGCCATGGAGGACAAAGGATTCAAGGTGGCATTTATCAATGGAAAGGTACGTGTTTGGAAAAGAAATTTTAAAGATGCTTTTACTCTTGGGTTTAGGGTTGACACTTTATATCAAGTTGGACGAAGTCTGTTGGGAGCCATGTCTTGTGACACATCTCTACAATCTAAACTATGGTGCCGAAGGTTTGCCCATCTTCATTATAAGGCCCTACCCGATGTGAGACAAATGGTGATAGGTATGCCCGAGTTCAAAGTAGAGCATGAAGGTGTATGTCCGGGATGCACCAAAGGAAAACTTACAAGGGGACCATTCCCCTCAAGTAATAGAAAGACCATAGATATATTGCAATTGATCCACTTCGACATATCTGGTATGATGCCCATAAACTCTTTGGGAGGATACTTATATTATCTCACCTTTACGGATGATTATTCTCGCAAGACCTGGATCTACTTCTTGAAGAAGAAGGATGAAGTGTTCACCTGGTTCTAACACTTCAAAGCCTTGATCGAAAACCAATCCGAGAAGAAAATCAAGATATTGAGGACTGATAATAGGACCGAGTACGAATCCAATGAATTCCAAGATTATTGCAGAGAACCTAGCATTAAGAGGGAGATTACAATGCCATACACTCCTGAGCAGAATGGTGTGTCTAAAAGGAAGAATCGCTTTATTGTAGAAGCAGTTCGTACCATGCTTCATAATCAAGGCCTTCCGAAGTTCCTATGGGCTGAAGCTGCAAATAGCGCTGTGTATGTTCAAAACCGATGCCGTCATCAAGCATTGGACTCTAAGATTCTCGAAGAAATGTTCACTGGTAAGAAACTCGATGTCTCTCATTTAAAATTTTTTGGAAGTCCCAATATATTTTCATGTGCCGAAAGAGAAAAGAAGCAAATTGTGTGCATCTGGGAAGAAAGGAATCTTTGTGGGCTATAGTGAAAATTCTAAGGGATATAGAATTTATGTGGCTCATCAAAAGGAAGTTGAGATAAGTCATGATGTCACCTTCAATGAAGATATGGCCCTCAGGAAGGTCAACAACCTTCCTATCCTAAGGAAGGACAAAGAAGTTGACATCGGAAATTAGGGTGCAAAAGAATACGAAATGATGCCTGATGTTGATGAACCTATGGATCCTATTGATCCTCCTCCTCATGAGCCCTCCTCCTCCAAAAGGAAACCCTCATGGCTTAGGGAGACTCTTGAAGATGCCAAGAGACATAACACCAAGGGGGACTTTCCGTGAAAGCAAGAAGCTGAACAGGTATCAAGGATATTTGATCGCCATGAGCACTATCATTCAAAATGAACCTTCATCATTCGAAGAAGCCGTGAAGCATCAAGTATGGAAGGATGTTATGAATGAAGAATACGAGTCAATTATGAAGAATGATGTCTGGGATATAGCCCCTAGACCCTAGGACAAATCAATTGTCACTTTTAAGTGGCTCTACAAAATCAAGCATGGAGCTAATGGAAGTGCAGACCCTCTCATTCACAAATGTAAGAGGGTGTTGGCTTCTAAATTTGAGATGAAGGACCTAGGACCGATGCACTATTTCCTAGGGTTGGAGGAATGGCAAAAGCCAGGTGAAATTTTCCTCTTTCAAGGAAAATATGTTGTGAAGGTATTGGAAAGATTTGGGATGGTGGATTGTAAGCCTGTGACTACTGTCATGGAACTTAACTTTAAGAAGTTATGTGGTAGTGCTGCTGGACTTGAATTGGGAAATGCTTCTGAGTATTGTCAACTCATAGGAGCACTGATGTTCTTAGTGAACTCCCGTCCAAACATATGTTTTGCAGTTAACACATTGAGCCAATATATGGTTGAGCCTCATCATATACATTGGTTTGGTGCCAAGAATCTTCTAAGATATCTTCGAGGCACAATCACTCATGGACTGAGATATACTGCCGGAGATGTGAGGCTGCATGGTTATTCTGATGCTGATTGGGTTGGCAGTGTGGTGGATCGCAAGAGCACTTCTGCATGATGTTTTTCTTTGGGTTTTGCTTCGATATCTTGGATGAGCAGGAAGCAGGAATCAATTGCCCTGAGCACTGCCGAGGTCGAATACATAGGTGCTAGTATGGCCTCCTGTGGAGCTGTCTCGTTGAGGAAGCTCTTTAGTGAGCTATTTGGACATGTGCTGGATACCACCGTGATCCTTTGCGACAACCAAAGTGGGATCCGATATCAGAGAATCTTGTGTTCCATGATCGCTCCAAGCAAATAGATATCAGGTACGACTTTATCCGAGATATGGTACAACGAGGAGCAATAAGGCTCCATCACATTAGGATTGATGAGCAAGTTGCCGATATTCTGATAAAGCCCTTGGGGAAGGCCAAGTTCTTGGCCTGTCGAGAATGACTTGGAGTCGTGGAGAGACCCTCTTATGAGGACCCTGTATGAGATGGACATTGAGCTTTGGGGGCTCCGGGGGGCTTGGGGTACTTCTTGGAGCAATGAGCAACCATACGGTGAGTGGTTCAGTCTTCCCCTAGTGGTTTGTTGTGTACAGGGTGAGTGGTTTAGCCTTACCCTGTGATACCCCTTGGCGACATGTACGCAGGATGAGTGGTTCATCCTTCTCCTGCTGAGACATCCTACCCATGCAGTTTGGGATTCATGGGAAGTGCCTCTCATCTGGCCAATGAGTAGGGAAATGAGGATAGGGACCATAGTAATACCGATGGATGCATTGTGTACTACCATACTCCCTATGCTAGGATGACCAATATTGATATGGGATCAATTGGAACTGACTTCGTGTCAGTAAGAGTGGTATGAGACACTCTCTTTTGATTGGAATTGACTTCGGGTCAGTAAAAGTGGTACGACACACTTTCCTTTGATTGGGTCTGACTTCGGGTCAGTGGAGAATGGTATGATACATTTTCGATCACTTCTTCTTCTTCATAGTTCAGCTGAGCAGAGCAGTGCATTGATGGCAAAGATAGTACAAATTGGCAGATGGAGTTCTTCCTAGTTGAGAGGGAGTGTTGAAATTGGCAACTAGGGCCAAACTCCACATGGGTCATCTTATTTATGACAGCTAATATTTTTCTTGGATTCCTCTCTCCGAGAGGTGTAGGATTGATCTATAAAGATTATTCGATTCTGACATGTACAAATGAAGTTATGAATTTATTTTGATTATGGTCAAATTGTCAAGGTCGGCCAACAAACTTATGTAGGCTCAGAAGCCCAACAATCACATCTATTCATCCTCAACATTGCATATAAATAGAAGGTGACTTAGCTTCATTTGGACACACTCATCTTCACACTTCTCTCTCTCTCTCTCTCTCTCTCTCTCCTCAATGATTGGGTATGGATTTCTGGGCCTCTCTCTCTCTCCACACGTTCGAAATTTTAAGAGAGCGAAATTTCGGGAGGCCGAAATTTCAGGAGACCGAATTTCTGGACAATTTGACCAAGCGTTGACTAGCATGCATTGACCTCCTTTGATTGCATTTTTGAGGACTATCTCTGTTTGGGCAGGCCACATTTCTGGGCATAGAAATCGAGGCTAAACATTCACTGTTGACCAGCGTTGACTGCAGCTAGGGCTGACCACAGATGGGCTATTTGAACAGACTTTGACTGGGCTGAATTTGACTGTTTTGAGGGTTGTTTTATCTTGCTGTTTGGAGGTTGAAGTTGACCGATTTGCTGAGGGTCATTTTTGCCCTGTTGACCAGCGTTGACTCTTTTGGTTAGGGCTCTTTTGCTGCTGTTATAAATTCTCAGATTTCTAAATTGTACTCTCTCTCTCTCTCTGCTGAACTATTGAAGACTAAAAGAAGATTTGATCAAGGATTTCCCCACATTGGGGTTTGTCCTTGGCTGGTGCCACATCTTGTGTCCTCTTGCCTTGGCTTGTCTTCTAATATTTATGTTTATGTTCTATCTGCATTTTACTATCATGTTGATGTGATTGCTAATCTGAATATTGATACTGGGCTAATAAAGAAATTGAAGTAAAATTGCTCTAAAGAATAGAACATACCATTGTTGACTAAAATTAACAAAAATGCCCTTGGGCTTGCCTCAAGGGAAAGCTTGACAGAACCCAGGTGTCAAACAATAATCTTAATGCTGAAAAATGACTGCTCCTCTAATGCTCTGTGTTGTCTCCCAATAACTGCACTGTTGGCTTGAAAGGAATTGTAAGAAACCCCGTTTCCAGTGCTCAAAAAATGATGAAACTTCAGCCCTAAGCTCCTTGGCCAAAACTCACAAAAACCCAAAATGGGTTTGGCTTGAATCCAACCTCCCAAATTCGACTTGCTCTATGGTCTATGCCCTCCAAATTGCTCCAAGAATACAGCCTGTAAGGAATGGCCACGAAATCCTCCTCCAAGCTCTAAAAGGGAAGCAAACACCACTCCAAGTATTTCCTCTAACCTCCATGGCAAAGCTCAACCTCAAGGACTGATACTATACCCACCATATGCGCTCCAAGTGCTCCCTCTGCACTGGCCCAGGTAGTGCGAAAGTCACACTGCAAAACAATAAGCTTAGCTAGCTCCCAAAATCTCCCAAATGCCAACAATCCTCCCTTGCCTCCTCTCTGGAAAATCTCGCACCCAAACTCTACTGCAAGACATCGCAAACAAACTCGACCTCTTCTTCATTGAGTCCTCCAGTAATATGCACCACCTAGAAGTGAATGCCACTGCTGGAAATCACAATGAGATCCTCCTCTTGAAGAAATGAAGAAAACCTTCCTAGGGTGGCACTCAAAGTCCCCCGAAGAAAGGGTGAGCTCTTCGCTTGAAGAACTCGTGCTAAACAGGGAGTGACTCGGCTAAGTAGCTCGAGCAACCAAAGAGAAATCGATATACCAAAAAGATGAATGAGATGAGGAGGGCTGCCTTCCTTATATAGATTTCGTGGAGCACTTTTTTCCTTCTTCCTCCATCGTGGGCCCTCACTTAACCATCTCCATGCAAAACTTAACCACCTCCATGCAAATCGAACTAGGGAGTGTGTGTTTCCCTAGTGAGGGTGGCCCCCATGTGTAACTTAACCACAACACAAATAACTTTTCCTAAGTTAAATCTCCTAATAAAATCGAATGGGGTCCACTAGCTCCAAAATTGGCCCCATAATACAAAAATTAATCTTGTTCCAAAATAGTTTAGGAAGGGACATGACAAAGCCACTTTAGAGTCTTTGGTTGCCCTGTTTACATTCATGTTCCCGAGGACAAGAGATCCACACTAGAACCCTCCGAGATAAAAGGCATATTTGTGGGATATAGTGAGTCATGCAATGCCTACAGAGTTTATATACCTAGTCAAAGAGAAATTGAGGTGAGTCGGGTTGTTACCTTCCACGAAGAAGCAACCTTTAGAATGTCAAAAGAACTTCAGCTTGAAACCAAAAATGGGCCTACCTCTCATTCTGCTGAAAGTTTAGGTTCAGGGAGTCAGAGGGAGAGAAACCAAGATGATCCCATCGATCATGACTTGTCGTTGAGCTTGCTGAAGTCCTAAAAAAATCACTTGAAGAAGCTCCAGTTAAAAGAAAACCATCTTGGGCCATGGAAATTCTACAAGAAGCAGAAAAGATAGTTGCTCCCAAAGGCACATTTAGGGAAAGCAAAAGACCCCACAGTTATGGTGGTTATGTAGCACTTGTCAACAACTTAAGTGAATTTGAGCCTTCTACTTTCGATGAAGCAAATAAAGTACAAGTCTGGAAAGATGCAATGCTCAAAGAATATAAATCTATAATGAAGAATAATGTTTGGGATATTGTTCCAAGACTTAGTGATAAATCAGTTGTTCCATCTAAGTGGATATACAAGATTAAACATGCTGCGGATGGTAGCATTGAAAAGTTTAAGGCAAGGTTTGTTGCCTGTGGTTTCACCTAACTGGAAGGCATTGATTATGACAAGACATTTGCGCTAGTGGCAAGGTATACTTCTATTCGTACGATCATTTCTCTAGCCTCTATATTTGTTGGACGTTACATCAAAATGATGTGAAAACTGCTTTTCTAAATGGAAATGTAGAGCAGGAAGTTTATGTTGAACAACCAGAAGGCTTTATTTTGCATAGTGAAGACTTACATATATGCAGACTAAGGAAGGCCTTGTATGGCCTTAAACAAGCTCCTCGGGTTTGGTGTGAAACCATGGACAATTTTCTTAAAGATTTGGGCTTTCAAAGCAATGACGCTGATTCTAACTTGTATCTCAGGATGATCAAGAATCAACCTCTATTTGTAGTGCTATATGTTGATCTCTTTCTAACAGGAGAAGACCACTTAATTGAGTGGTGTAAAAAGGAATTTATAGAAAGATTTGAAATGAAAGATCTTGGCCTTATGCATTACTTCCTTGGGTTGGAAGTTTGGCAGAACAAAGATGGTATCTTTTTGGCTCAGGGAAAATATACTATGGAGATCCTAAAGAGGTTTGGAATGCTTGAATGTAAGTCAGTGGCCACACCAATGATCACCAACCTCAAGAAACTACATGAATCAGAGATAGGATCATATTTAGTGGACCCCACTATGTACAGGGAGCTAATCGGCTCCTTGTTGTATCTGGCTCATACTCGGCCTGATATATGTTATTAAGTGAGTGCGCTAAGTCAGTTTATGGCCGAGCCTAGACAAAGACATTGGGTTGTTGCAAAGCATATTCTGAGGTATTTGAAAGGGACCATTACCTATGGTCTAAGTTACTCTTCCAACAATGGTATTGATCTGCATGGTTATGTAGACTTAGACTGGGCTGGAAGTCCAGTAGACAGGAAGAGCACAATAGGTTACTGTTGCAGTCTTGGATCAACCATGATTTCCTGGTCCAGTAGAAAATAGGGGTCCATTGCCCATAGTGCAACAGAGGCTGAATATATTGCAGCAAGTGATGCATACAAGGAAGCTGTGTGGCTCAGGAAGTTGATTTTTGGGTTGTACAAAACTCGACTGGAGACTATAGTCCTCTTTTGTGATAGTCAAAGTTGCATAAGACTGGTTGAGAATCCAATGTTCCATGAAAGAACAAAGCACATAGACTTGAAGTTTCATTATGTAAGGGACACGGTCCAAAGGAAAACAATCAAGCTACAGTACATACCAACACAACAGCAGGTTGAAGATATCCCAACCAAGCCCTTGCCAATAAAATAGTTTGCGCACCTAAGAGGCAAGCTTGGAGTTGAAGAGAATGCCTCCTTCGCTGAGAGGGAGTGTTGAAAATAACATCATCGGAAGTCATTCTCCAATGAGAGGCCTTAAATGGCCACCTTGAGACTAGCCAGGGAAGATTTGGAGAATCAATAAATCCTGTGAGTCACTACAAAAGTCAAGGCGAAGGTAGAAGCCTTGTAAGCTTTGACAAGAGCCAGGATGAAGGAGCTGCTAGTGGATGCTTGGTGAGCCATGTGCAAAATCCAAGGCAATGTCTTGTGAGCTCTTTGAGCAACAACCAAGACTAAGTCTAGCAAGAGTCAAGACGAATGAAGAAGTCTTGTGAGCTAGTACTGACATGTGTGATGGACTCCTTGGCTTGTTGTGATGTGACTACCTAGGACTTGACCCCTCCTAGGGTTACTCCAACAAGTGTGCAAGTTGTAGTATTAAATGATCACATGGAAAGGACCTTCTTCTTATTCTTATCTTTAACATAAGTACTTAAATGTAATTGGAGGTGAATGGACCATGCTGGTTGAGAGAGTGATAAAATGTCTATGTAAAAGCCTTGAGTCATGTAAAAGTGTTTGTCATGTAAACTCCTAGTCCTAGTGACTAGTTGAGATGTTATAATGTAATGTTATGATGTCAAGGCCAAAAGCCTAAGGTTGCCTAAGTTTATAAAGGCATTATTATATTAAAGATGTCAATGTAAAATTAGAAGGGCACCGCGGGGTGGGTGGGGGGGGGAGGGTGGGCGCACTTGTGTCTAGGGAGAACAACTTAACTTGTTAACCCCTCTGTCATGTAGTCTTCTAGAAGGATCATGAAGCTTATCCAATGTCAATCCAAGATTAGATATGGGTGCTCCATTCTAGCCAAGAGAAATGATAAAAGGACCAAGAGAAAGCAATTCACTACACAAGTTCATTTTTTTCAGTTTTTCAGCAACACACAGGTTTTTTGGGGCAAGTTACAAAAGTGAGAATAACTTGAGCTACAAAGGTTCAATCAAGGTATTTCCAGTTGGATCTGGAAGCTAAGACAAGGGCATTCCTAGATCCATAGAACGCTAAGTAAGGTTCAGGATTTAAGGCAGGCATATACACTTCTAAAGTGACACAACCTGATTTTGTCAATTTTTTGCATAATTTTTGAAAAGGACGTGTGGAAAAGGGTTTGATTTACAGGGTTTCTGCTCACCAAGATAAGTGGATCTTGGATCTACTCTCCAAGGCACACCTATCCCTCTTGAGTACCCAGAGTTTCAGGTTCTCAAATATTAGATATAAGCATTTAAAGTTCAACAGTCATTTAGCCCAGATATGGTCTATTTTTCTGCAGTGCGCCCAAGTAATCTTCAGATCTAGTTCGGGTTGCTTCAAATCTGACATCTTTGGCTCAAGGCGATTTGATCTAAGTCATTTGCACTTTCATGCAAGAAGTTTCAAGTCAATTAAGGCTTCATTTGTCTCCAGTCGTCCTCTCTCCCAACAAATTGTACTGTAGCGCCCTCAAGAAGGGTTTTGTACCTGCAAATTTGTTCAAGAGCAATAAAGTAAGAATATCTTTGTTGGAGTTTTCTCCCTTATATGGTTTCCCCAGGGTAAATCTTGTGTACTAGTGTATTTGAGTACTTTTGTAGTTTATTTTAGTTACTTATGCAGGTTGATATTCAGATCTAAAGGTTGAAAAATAATTTAAAGTACTCACATTCATATCTGCATTCAAAAATTAACACATGCTCCCTCTTGTTCCTTTGGTAGACATCACATGTGAAAATTCGGAGACCTTGAATCCTACTGTAGCAACTGATAATTTTTCTTGTATTTGTTAAATTATTCAACCAAATTATTGTTGTTTCCTACGACAAATATCGAAACATATACACTGTAGCCTTCACAAAATAAATATTGTGGAAGAAATAAAAACATTGGAAGAATATATGCACACACACAATAAAACATCGTTATTTTTGGACTAATGTCCTCAGAAAAACCCAACTTGGGAAGATTGGTGCAACTGTTGAGGGTTTTATTTATTATTCATTAGTAAATCTGAGTACAAATCTATGGAAGCTCAAATCTAGCTTTCCATACAGAGAAAATGACTGATAGAAGTCTAGTGAGAAAATCTTACTTCCACTAGTGATCCAACACTGACCTTAGCTCAAGATGAGCTGCTCCTTGCTGCCTTTGCACTGCGTCTGCATCACCCTTGCTTGGATCAAGATGCACACACAATAAAACACTGTAATTTTTGGACCAATGTCCCCGGAAAACCCTTGGGAAAACTGGTGCAACAACTGAGGTTTTTATCTACTATTCATTAGTAAATATGAGTACAAATCTATGGAAACTCAAATCTAGCTTTTCAGACAAAGAAAATGATTGACAGAAGTCTAGTGAGAAAATCTCAGTTCCACTAGTGATCTAACACTGACCTTAGCTCAAGATGAGCTGTTCTTTGCTGTCTTTGCACTGCCTCTGCGTCACCCTTGCTTGGACCATCGTCTCTCTCACTTTGCTGATCAGCTGTTGCTCTGGAAACTCGATCTTTTGGCCTCCAGGCTCCCACTCTGGTTCCTTCCATTCAATCTCGACTTCTCATAAGCAAAATACGAATCTTCCTCTGAAGCTCTGCGTTGCCTCTCTGCACTACGTCAGCCTCTCTGTGGTGTATGCTATCTCTCTGCTATGCACTCATCGGATTGGAAAAACTCCCTTTTGGCCTTACTATCCCTGCCTCTCTCTCACTGCTTCGAAACTACTGAATCACCTCCGACAACACACAATTGCTACTCTGGAGTTCGATTTCCCAGCAATATCAAATTCCTGGTGGCTCCAAGTGTGTTTTCCAACCCCCAACGAATTTCTTCTTATAATCTCTCGTTGAAGCTTCAACAACCAAGATTAAAACATAATCGATGGCTAAGATTAACTAGAATTCGATCCATGGCTTCTTCTAGAAGATGTTGCCATGACTTAATTAATACCCTTTAATTAGTCAGTTTTCCTAAGTTTAGACTTAGACAATTAAGTCGTCTCAAGGTGGCATTTCTAGAAAGGATTTTTGGGTTTTGGAGAATACATGTATTCTAGCCTCTCCACCAAATTTCGTGGCTAGAACACAACTGATGCTACAAAATTCAACACTCCTTCTTAGCGAGGAATGTGTTCTAGCGTTGCAACCCATTGAAGCAACACCTTGTCTCTGCACCACCTCCTGTTATGCTGCTGATGTCTAGTTGCTACTACCCACCAACTATTGTGGAACTCTGATAAAATGCTGCATCCGTGCTGTTGCTGGCCTTGCTGAACTGCTGCCAACACTGCAACTCCCTCTCCATTTGCTGTTGTTGCAACTCCAACAACTGCAACGAAAAAGCATCCAAAATACTGAACCAACTGTGGTTAGTATGATGCATTTGTCACTTGAGTCCTCATTGCTGCTAGCCTTTGCGCTGTCACTGAAGCCTCTGCGCTGCTGCTAACTTTGCTTTGTGCCAATTGCACTACTGCCAACTCTGCTTTGTGCTGCTTAGTCTCTGACCACTACTAGTTACTGCATTTGTCACTCTGGCACCTGACTGCACCAACTACCACTGGTCCATCCTGCTACTGCATGCTATGGGCTCCTATAGCAAGGTATTGATTCATGAGGTGGACCGACTCAAGAATCCTGCCCATCTTGTAGTTCTCTGGGGCTACAAAACCAAATAACCCCACCTCACCGCTAGAGGTATCTCGGTGATCATGGCAAACTCTTCCTCGAATCTAGAGGACAGCTTGTCAATCTTTGTGATCTCTCAAAAAATGTTGAATTCCCCCTCTTCTCCTCTGTGCAACTGCTGCCCAGTTATTCGCACTCCCTTTTGAAGTGAGAAATTTTGCACACAACTATTGCTGCTCTGCTAGGAAAATTCGAACTTTGTGCTAGAAGTCCATTGAGAAGAGAATTCTCTCAATGTGTGCTCTTCCTTCCTCTTGGCGCTATTTGCACTAGCAAACTGCTACAAAATCTGCGTCCCAGATGAAGATCCGATCTACAAGGAAACTGCTACTATGCCCTCTGCCTTTGGTAATCTTCGATTTGGAAAATTTAGTTTCTTTGTCAACTCTCTTAGAGAAATAAATTTCCTAAAAAAATGACCCTCTTGGCCCAAGGGACTGTGCTGCCTTAGAGGGATTCGAACTGCTGCCTCTGCAGAGATTTGAACTGCCTCCTTCCTTTTGCGCTGAGCTCTTCGGCTTACGATTTGTGCTCTAATACCATGTGAAAATTTGAAGACCCCAAATCCTACTGCAACAACTGATAATGTTTCTTCTATTTGTTAAATTAATCAACGAAATTATTTGCAGTTTCCTACGGAAAATATCGAAACATAGACATTGTAGCCTTCACAAAATAAATATTGCAGAAGAAATAAAAACACTGGAAGAATAGATGCGCACACACAATAAACATCGTTATTTTTAGATCAATGTCCTCGGAAAAACCCAACTTGGGAAAATCGGTGCAACAGTTGAGGGTTTTATTTATTATTTAGTAGTAAATCCGAGTACAAATCTATGGAAGCTCAAATCTAGATTTCCATACAGAGAAAATGACTGATAGAAGTCTAGTGAGAAAAATCTCACTTCCATCGATGATTCGACACTGACCTTAGCTCAAGATGAGCTGCTCCTTACTGCCTCTGTGCTGCCTCTGCATCAGCCTTGCTTGGATCAACGTCTCTCTCACTTTGTTGATTAATTGTTGCTCTGGAAACTCGATCTTCTGGCCTCCAGGCTCCCACTTCGGCTCTTGCCACTGAATCTCAACTTCTCCTAAGCAAAATATGGATCTCCCTCTGAAGCTCTGTGCTGCCTCTTTGCATTGTGTCAACCTCTCTGTGGTGTATACTGTCTCTCTACTATGCACTCACAGGATTGGAAAAACTTCCTTCCAAGCTTACTATCCCTGCTCCTCTCTCACTGCTTCAAAACAACTAAATCACCTCTGACAACACACATATGCTACTCCAGAGTTCAATTTCCTAGCAATATTGAATTTGCGGTGGCTCCAAGTTTGTTCTCCAACCCCCATCAGATTTCTTCTTATAATCTTTCGTTGAGGCTTCAACGGCCAAGATTAAAACATAATCGATGGCTAAGATTAACTAGAACTCGATCCATGTCTTTTTCTAGAAGATTTCACCATGACTTAATTAATACCTTTTAATTAATCAGTTTTCCTAAGTTTAGACTTAGGCACCATTAAAAAAAGATTAATTATTTTAATCAAGTCGTCTCAAGGTGGAATTTCTATAAAGGATTTCTGGGTTTTGGAGAATACATGTATTCTAGCCTCTCCACCAAATTTTGTGGCTAGAACACAACCAATGCTACAAAAATCAACACTCCCTCTTAGTGACGAATGTGTTCTAGCGCTGCAAACCACTGAAGCAAAACCTTGTCTCTGAACCACCTCCTGTTACGCTGCTGATGTCTGGCTATTGTTGCCCACCAATTACTGCGCAACTCCGATAAAATGCTGCATCCGTGCTGCTACTGGCTGTGCTGAACTGCTGCCAACACTGCAATTCCCTCTCCATTTGTTGCTGCTGCAACTGCAACAACTGCAACGAAAAAGCATCCAAAATACTGAACAATTGTGGTCAATATGATGCATCTGTCACCTGAGTTTTGATTGCTGCTGGACTTTGCGCTGTCATTGAAGCCTCTGCGCTGCTGCTAACTCTGCTTTGTGCCAACTTCACTACTGCCAACTCTGCTTTGCGCTGCTCAGTCTCTGACCGTTACTAGCTACTGCATTTGTCACTCTGGCCCTTGATTGCACCAACTGCCACTGGTCCATCCTCCTACTACATGCTATGGGATCCTGTAGCAAGGTATTGATTCACGAGGTGGACCGACTCAAGAATCCTACCCATCTTGTAGTTCTCTGGGGCTATAAAACCAAATAACCCCACCTCACCCCTGGAGGTATCTTGGTGATCATGGCAAACTCTTCCTCCAATCTGGAGGACAGCTTGTCGATCTCCACGATCTCTCAAAAAATGTCAAATTCCTCCTATTCTCCTCTGTGCAATTGCTGCCCAGCTATTCACACTCCCATTTGGAGTGAGAAATCCTGCACACAACTACTGCTGCTCTGTTAGGAGAATTCAAACTTCTGTGCTAGAAGTCCCTTGAGAAGAGAATTCCCTCAGTGTGTGCTCTTCCTTCCTCTTGACACTATTTGCACTAGCAAACTACTGCAAACTCTGCATCCTAGCTGAAGATCTGATCTGCAAGGAAACTGTTGCTATGCCCTCTGCCTTTGGCAATCTTCGATCTGGAAAATTTAGTTTCTTTGTCAACTCTCTCAGAGAAATAAATTTCCTCAAAAAACGACCCTCGTGGCCCAAGGGACTGCGCTGCCTTGTAGGATTCGAATTGCTCCCTCTACAGAGGTTTGAACTGCCTCCTTCCTTTTGCACTGAGCTCTTTGGCTTACGATTTGTGCTCTGATACCATGTGAAAATTTGGAGACCCTGAATCCTACTGCAACAACTGATAATTTTTCTTCTATTTGTTAAATTAATCAACCAAATTATTTGCAGTTTCCTACGATAAATATCGAAACATATACACTGCAACCTGCACAAAAATACCGCGGAAAAAATAAAAACACTGGAAGAATAGATGCACACACACAATAAAACATCGTTATTTTTGGACCAATGTCCCTGGAAAAACCCAACTTGGGAAAATCGGTGCAACAATTGAGGGTTTTATTTATTATTCAGTAGTAAATCTGAGTACAAATCTATGGAAGCTCAAACCTAGCTTTCCATACAGAGAAAATGAATGATAGAAGTCTAGTGAGAAAATATCACTTCTACCGGTGATCCGAAACTGTCCTTAGCTCAAGATGGGCTACTCCTTGCTGCCTCTGCGCCACCCTACACAGATCTACGTCAGCCTTGCTTGGACTAGCAACTCTCTCACTTTGTTGATCAACTGCTACTCTGGAAACTCGATCTTCTAGCCTCTAGGCTCCCACTCCAGCTCTTGTCACTGAATCTCGACTTCTCAGCAAAATATAGATCTCCCACTGAAGCTCTGCGTTGCCTCTCCGCATTGCATCAGCCTCTTTGTGGCGTATGTTGTCTCTCTGCTATGCACTCACCAGATTGGGAAAACTTCCTTCCGGCCTTACTATCCCTATCCCTCTCACTGCTTCGAAACTATTGAATTCCCTCTGACAACACGCAACTGCTACTCTGGAGTTCGATTTCCCAACAATATCGAATTCTTGGTGGCTCCAAGTGTGTTCTCCAACCCCCATCGAATTTCTTCTTATAATCTCTCATTGAGGCTTCAACGGCCAAGATTAAAACATAATCGATGGCTAAGATTAATTAGAACTCGATCCATGTCTTCTTCTAGAAAATTTCACCATGACTTAATTAATACCCTTTAATTAATCAATTTTTCTAAGTTTAGACTTAGGCACTATTAAATAAAGATTAATTATTTTAATTAAGTCATTTCTAGGTGGAATTTCCAGAAACGATTTTTAGGTTGTGGAGAATACATGTATTCTAACCTCTCCACCAAATTTTGTGGCTAGAACACAACTGATGCTACAAAAATCAACATCATACTCTTATACATGCCTCAGAACGTCCTCCTTGAGGCCTCTCCAAGTGAAGTGCTCCCTGATAGTCCGATATGTTTTGAAAAAATGCTGATGCCCAGCCAAGGGTGAATCATGAGTCACTTGCAGGATCTTCTTCTGCAACTGTGAGACCAACACCAATTAGATCTTGTCTTTGTAGTAAATCACCTCATTCATCACTTTGTACCTGTCATCCGTAGCAGTGTCATCCAAGATCTCACATGTTTGTCGATCTTTGGAGTACTTTACTAACAATTACACCCTCAAACCCCGAGTGATGTCCATCAATGAGAGTGTCGTGGGCCTCGTAGATAATGTATCAACCACTGCACTCTGCTTGCCTTCGACATACTCAGTATCAAAATCCTACGCCTGGATGTTATTGACCCACTTCTACTATCTCTCATTCAACTCTCTCTGCTCTAAGAAGAATCAAAGACTATTGTGATCAATCTTCAACCTAAACTTGTTACCCACCAAATACTGCCAAAATTTGGCCAAAGCATGCATAATGGCTAATATCTCCTTGCCATATATGGAATACAACCTCTCATGACTCTATACCTTCTGGCTCTCAAATGAAATCGGGTGGCCTCCCTGCAGCAAAACTGCCCCAAGGCCCTCTCTAGATGCATTGCACTCCAAGACAATGGGTTGTGAAAAATTAGGTAAGGCCAAGACTGGGCAACTGCTCATCACCCTCTTGAGGCACTCAAAAGCCTCCTGTGCCACGTCTGTCCACTTGAACACCCTTTCTTTGTCAAGTCTATGAGGGCTGTTGCTAGCGAAGAAAACCCCTTCACAAACTGCCTATAGTACAAATACCCAGGAACCCCTGCAACTCCATCACATTCCTAGGTGTAGGCCAACCCAGAATGGCCCTAATCTTCTCCTGATGTACACACACCCCATGCTCACCGATCACATGGCCAAGATACAACATTTCTGTTAGTTCAAACTCACACTTGGATATCTTGGCATATAACTACTACTCCTCTAGTATGCGTAGCATCTCCTCCAAGTGTCGTGGGTGCTCCTCCCAAGTCCTGTTGTAAATCAGGATGTCATCAAAGAACAACAAAACAAATCCACGTAAATGCTTGTGGAACACATGGTTCATGCAACACTGAAAAGTCATTAGTGCATTGGTTAGCCCAAAGGGCATCACCAAGAACTCAAAGTGCCCATAGTGGCATCAGATTGCAGTCTTCGGGATATCCTGCTCTCTCACTTGAATTTGGTGGTATCCCGAATGCAAGTCTACCTTAGGGAAGTATTCAGCCCCTCTAAGTTCGTCCATCAACTCATCAATGCATGGAATTAGGTATCGATTCCTCGATGTCTTCTTATTCAGGGCCCTGTAGTCAATCCACATGCCAAGTGTTCCATCCTTCTTCTTCACCAACACAACTGAAGAAGCAAAGGGACTGGAGCTGGGCCCAATGTGCCCCAATGCCAACAACTCCTGAATAGCCCTCTTAGTCTCATCCTTGTATGCCTTGGGATGCTTGTAGGGAGTGGTGATGATTGCATGCACCCCCTCCAACTCTATGGTGTGCTCAAAGCCTCTGTTTGATGGATGACCTAGAGGAATGTCTTCGAACTCTACTTGATGCTTCTCTAATAGTGCCAAAATATTTGGGTGTGGTTGCTGCTCTTGCTTCCTTGACTCTAAAATATGTAACTTTACTGCCCACGCTATGTCTCCATGTCTCAAATCAACCTTCATCCTATGAGCTGACATTGACTATGGCGGGTAGGAATGCACACCTCAGTACTACTGGCTTCCCGCCTAGCCCCATGAATTCCATCTCCAGTTTCTTCCAATCACTAGTGACACGTCCCAGAGAGTACAACCATTGAACACCCATCACCACATTGGTGTCCGACACATCAACAACAAAGAAATGATCTGTTACATGATGAGAAATGTAACTAGTATCGGTCTTCATGATTGTACTCGAGTCATATTGTAATATATTTAACAAAAGAAAAATTATTTATAAGCACGGGTTTCATGCTTTGTTTATTTTGTTTCTAGGTCAAAAGCCTCCATTGAAGGCTTCTAGGGTTCGTGTCATGTATCATTGTCCTTTTCATTATGTAATAGACCCTTCTTGGGCTTTATATGTCAAGAAAGAAAATGATTTTTGAGTCTAAATTGCTAAGTTACCAGGATTCGGATACGGATACGGATACGGATCTGGATCCGCTAGTTTTTTGAAAATCTAAGATCCGGATACGGCAAGGATACGTCACGTACAATATATATATATATATAT
>APFE030422123.1:161277-196974 GCA_000404065.3 Pinus taeda | reverse complement strand
GCCCCATCAAGTAATAGGATCAAGATGTCCTCAATCATCCATAGCTACTGGATCTGAAAAGCTACCGGTAGACTGTACAAACCCTCCAATTCTTGGTGAACTTCCATTGCAACTCCCATATCTCTATAAATTTTCTTCAAGGCTATCTTGTATCCTTGTACCACTTCAGAATCTTTGTTTGGTGCTGTTCTACCAAGTAAAGACAAAATTTTAGAATGATAGTATTTAGGGTGCAATGCATATGCCAGAAGGTGTAATGGTGTGGTCATTTTGTTCCACCTTTCTGTAAATATGTCCTTCACTAAATAATAGAATGTTTCATAAGGGTCATTTTCACTTGCCCTAATAATTTCCCTTATCCTCTCCAACATACTATCAATGTTTTCATAAACTTCCCCCAAACAAGGTGTATCTGTATCAAATGCCCTGATCAAGGTCAAGATTGGTTCAGTGAACCGTAGAAGATATTGAACCTTGTCCCACTATGCATCATCAAGAATGATGGACTTGATTTTTTGCCCTCTATCAGAAGTGGAAGTCCTCCATGATTCCCAAAGAGGGTCAATGACCATTGCTTGTAGTGCTTGTCTCACCTCCACAAGTCTCTTTATGACAAGAGTGTGTGAGGCTTAATGAGTTTCAGCAACCTACAAGTTTCAAAAGGCCAAATCTCAAATGAGAAACCATATATAGATTTGTAATTAAAAATAAGAATTTCTAATACAAATAGTATTGATTAAAAAAATTACCTTTAGTAGCTCCAACTTTGCAAAACCCCGATAAATGGCTTGGGACATTGAATGATTTGTTATGAAAATTTGGATTTCTTTTGATGCTACATATATTTCATTAATCCATTCAATCTCACCAATCTTGGCAAGCATAAAGTTCAATGAATGGACTGCACATGGAGTCCAAAATATGTGACCATATCGACCCTCCACAATCAAACCTGCAGCTTTACAAACCTGTGCGTTGTTCGTAATGACTTGGACAACATTATGTGGCCCCACACTTTCTATTGCATCAATAAGAATTGTGGATATGAAAGATGCATCTTTCTCTATTCCACTGCAATCAACAGCCTTCAAAAACATTGCCCCTTGGGGGCATACTGCAACAACATTAATTAATGGGCGGTTTCTTTGGTCTCTCCATCCATAAGAAATGATGGACACCCCTGTTTCTGCCCATGTATCCCGGATTTCCTGTAGCTGTCTATCCACGGATTGCCTTTCTGATGCCAACAAGGTAGTGCGGACCTTTTCATATCCAGGGCTTTTCTACCCTTTTGGCGCTTCAGTAACTTGACTCTCTGGCCCTCCGGTCTCCCAGCTTCCGACACTAGATCTCGACTACTCCCAACAAAGTTATGGACTTCCTCTGAAGCACCACGTTGCCTCTCTGAACCTCTCGATGCCTTCTCTGCCTTGCACTCTCCGGAACTGGAAAAATCTCCTCTGGTCCACTATCCCTGCCCCTCACTGCAAGAAGATCACTCAATCTCTCCCCGACAACTCAGCGTTGCTACTCTTGAGAAATTCGATCTCTAGATCTCACTATCTCGGTGTGTTCTCTAAGGGCCCATCAAGCTTCTCCTTATAATCTCTAGTTGGAGCACCAATGACCAAGATTAAAACATAATCAAAAACTAAGATTAACTGGGAGTTGATCCTCGTCTTCTTCTAGAAGATTCACACTAGATCTAATTAATACCCTTTAATTAATCACGTTTCCTAAGTTTAGACTTAGGAATACATTAAAAATGATTAATTATTTTAATTAAACCATCTCTAGGTGGAATTTTCCCAAAGGATTTCTGGGTTTTGGAGAATGCATGTGTCTTAGCCTCTTTGCAAAATTTTGAGGCTAGAGTACATTCAATGCTATAGAAATCAACACTCACTCTTAGTGAGGAATGTGCTCTAGTGCTGCAACCCACTGAAGCATCACTTTGTCTCCGCACCATCTCCTGCCGCACTGCTGATGTTTGGCCCCACTGCCCACATGGCAAAAGCATCCAAAATACTAAACCAACTGTGGTCAGTGTGATGCATCCGTCGTCTGAGTTATGACTGCTGCTAGCTTTTGCACTATCACTGAAGCCTCTGCGTTGCTGCTGACTTTGCACTATGCCAATTGCACTCTTGCCAACTTTGCTCTGCGCTGCTCGGTATTTGACCGCTACTAGCTACTGCATTTGTCACTCTGGCACTTGACTGCACCAACTGCAACTGGTCCATCCTACTACTGCATACTATGGGCTCCCGTAGCAAGGTATTGATTCATGAGGTGGACCTCCTCAAGAATCCTGCCCATCCTGTAGTTCTCAGGGGCTACAAAACCAAATCTCCCCACCTTTCCTGGAGGTATCGCTGCCAACATGGCAAAATATGATCTACTCATACTGCGGTTGTTACTACTGTGTTGATGCTTCTGCACTGCTGCAATAATGAGTCTAATCTCCCCAGATTCAGAAGTACTAGCTTCCATGGGGATGCTCCCTCTGAAACTAGACTCCCTCTGAGTCTTGATCTCCCTATGGGAAATCTCTCCACTCCCTCCTGACAACTCACATAGTCCTCTTGCATTGGAAATTGGACTGCGAAGCTCTGCACTGGGAATCTCCTGGCTGGAATTGCACCTGCATACTGCAACTGGGCAATTCACACTGCCTGTGTCACTACAATTAGTTCTGCAACTATCTTCCAGGGAACTGACTGCAGCTTGCTATGCAACTGCCATTTGAATGACTAGCTGTGTCTGCTAACACTGTGACCCTCCTGCTACTGATTCTATTCGGCTTCCGTAGCAAGGATATTGATCCATGTGAGAAATCTGCAGCAACTGGATCTAATCTGCTGCTCTTCCATGGATCCTGCCCATCTGTAGCCATCTCTAAAATGTCGAAAACTCCCTCTTCCCTTCTCCTCAGCTGCTGCTCAACTATTTGCACTCCCTTCTGGAGTGAGAAACTCTGCACACAACGAATGCTAATTTGCAAAGGAAATCAAACTTCTTGAGACTAGAAGTTCCCTGAGGACAATTTTGCCCTTAGTGTGTGCTCTTCTTCCACTTGATGCTATTTTGCACTAGCAACCTGCTGCAAAATAACTGCGTCCCAACTGAAGATCTGCTCTGCAAGGAAATTGCTACGACTCCCTCTACCTTTGGTAATCTTCGATCTGGAAAATTTAATTTCTCTATTGACTCTCTTAGAGAAATAAATCTTGCTTAAAAACTGACCCTCTTGGCCTAAGGGACTGCGCTACCTTTGAGGGTTTCAAATTGCCGCCTTTGTAGAGATTCAAAATTCCTCCTTCCTCCTGCGTTGAGCTCTTTAGCTTACGATCTGTGCTCTGATACTATGTGAAAAGTCAGTGACCCAATTCCCTACTGCAGCAACTGATTAAATTTCTCCTACTTGATAATTTATGAATCAAGTTATTTACAGTGTTACATAGTAAACATCGAAATAAAATCTATTGCAGCCTTCACAACATAAAATACTGCGGAAACAAAACACTATGCATGAAAGAAATAAACACACACACAAATACACCGTTGTTTTTGGACAAACGTCCCTGGAAAAACCCAATGTGGGAAAACCAGTGCAATAGTTAAGGGTTTTAATTATTATGTAGAAGTTACCGAGTACAAATCTTTCGATGCCCAAACTAGCAATCTAATACAAAGAATAAACTGGCAAAGAGGCAGTGAGAAGTATTCTCACACTGCCACTGGCGATCCGAATTTGATCTGGGCTCTGGATGGCTAGCTCCACGCTACCTCTACGCAGTCTCTGCGTCAGCCTATGTAGATCTACATCACAATTTCAAGGAACTGCGTCACTCTTCCAGCTAGTTGATTTGTTGATTGGAACTCGAATCTTTGGCCCTCCAGTCTCACACCCCAACTTCTGACACTAGATCTCGACTGCTCCCAGAAAAATTACAGAGTCCCTCTGAAGCACTGTACTGCCTCTACATGGCACTGCGCTACCTCTCTAAACCTCCTGATGCCTTCTCTGCCTTGCACTCTCCGAAACTGGAAAAATTTCCTCCGATCTACTATCCCTGCCCCTCACTACAAGAAGATCACTCGATCTCTCTCCGACGACTCACCGCTGCTACTCTTGAGAAATTCGATCTCTAGATCTCACTATCTTAGTGTGTTCTCCAAGTGGCCATCAAGCTCCTTCTTATAATCTCTCGTTGGAGCACCAATGACCAAGATTAAAAGATAATCAAAGGCTAAGATTAACTAGGAGTTGATCTTCATCTTCTTCTAGAAGATTCGCACCAGATTTAATTAATACCGTTTAATTAATCACATTTCCTAAGTTTAGACTTAGGAATACATTAAAAATGATAAATTATTTTAATTAAACCATCTCTAGGTGGAATTTTTCCAAACGATTTGTGGGTTTTAGAGAATGCATGTTTCTTAACCTCTTTGCAAAATTTCGAGGCTAGAGCACATCTAATGCTACAGAAATCAACAATATTATCTTTCCTGCCAACTTTTGAGTGTCTTTGTTTTGATGCTGGTGTCCTCCTTTGAAAGGTGCTACTGGCCCAAGGCTGTACTTCTCCTTTAGGTGGTAGTAGTCACCAAAGGATATGATCCTCTTGACGCTAGGGTCCAACGCCTCATACTCATCAACTCTATCAGTGAAAGATCTCATCAACTCATCAAATGCATCTGGCTCTCTCTCCCTCGCTGGTTCCTCCACGAAGTGAGGCATAGTGGGTCTAGAATTCTGCGCATAAGTGTGAGTACTTGATTGTTTGTTTGTGCATGCATGCACATGTCTCAACCCACCTTCTCCATCGTTGGCCCCTCCTTGTGGCCCTGCCTGTATGTTCTACAATTGTAGACCAATTATCTGCTACATCATGTCTATAACTTACTGATTTTAACTCATCATTTGTTGGTTCGACCTGTCCAACTCTTCCAACAATGGATCTCGCCCATTCTGCCTAGGTTGCACGTTGACCCCTAGTCCTCCAGGCATTCTCTAGCGTTATCAAGCTCTGTGTTTGAAAAATGGTTAAGCTCTTTTCCTCTACCACGACATCTTCATCTGCCTTTGTGGAACACTACTCCTTCGTACTTGGGTGGCATCACCTGCTTATTTGCCCATAGTTGGCCAAGAACATGCTCTGATACCACTGTAATGTTCCTAACTAGGAAATAATAGTGAATATCAAATACATGCACTAAGCTACATTAAAATAAAACTTTGATAACACAACCACAATCAGTAAACACAGTAATTGGAGCCAAAAATCTGAGCCATGGTAATAATTTGAAAAAAATATAGGTACATCAATGGTAGAAATGGAACTTGGGCTTGCTACTGCAAGCTATAGCAAAACCCAGGGGTCAATACAATATCTAAGTGCCGGAGAGGCCCCCTAGAAAGAACGGTGCACTGCTTGGTAAATACTAAAAACTGTTGTTGCTGGCTGAAATTGACCCTGTGTTTGTGCCCTCAAAAGTTCTTAGAAAATTTGGCCAAATTAACTAGAGGCTTCCTGCATGAAACCCACAAAAACGCAGAAAGGGTTTGGGTTGAATCCAAAGTGTTTGAGTGACCCCAAGAAATGCGTGTGGCCCTAACTGGCTGGTTGAATATGCTGTAGAAAAGAAACTGTCGTAAAATGCCCAAGACAACTGCTGGAAAATTCTCCTCCAAGCCCACTGCAAATAGCTGCTCCAAACCTCATTGCTCCTTGTTCAATCCCCACAAGCTCTTGCTCTCAATGACTGTGTAGTAGAAGACCAGTGACCCTTGCGCAGACCCTGAAATAGACAAATTCAGCCCAACAAAATGCAACTCTCTCAGCCCTACAAATCACGAATGAAAAATTTGTCCTCCCTGTAGACAAATCTCTGCAAATTTTCCGACCAAAACTCCATTTTTTGCTAGCTTCTATTAGCCCCACGAATTTCCTTTTGTGCCCTAGGAGAAGCATGCTCCAGCTGAAGAAAACTTGTGAAATAGCTCCTTAATTGCCCTGAATCAGCTCCCAAATTCTCTCCTAGGGTGACACTCTAAGTTCACCGAAGGAAGAGGTGGAATCTCCGCTTGAAAATCCCTTGTGCTCAACAGCACCAGTCGACTTGGCTGAACAGCTCAAGCAACTCAAGTTCAGATGTCAAACTGTCAAAAGATGGCAAAAATGAGGCCCTTCTCCTCCTTTTATAGTTTTTGCTCCCTTCTCTCATTGCGGGCTCCACCAATTCGACCTCCTTTCTCTCCCTCCTTCTCCCTAGCTTGATTTTCATAAGGGGTTCGAATTCCCCTCTTGGGTGGCCCCCGCATCCCACTACCAAAATAAGTTTTCCTTTTTCTTTTATGTTTGTGGCCTCCTTTTCTCCAAAAATTAAGTGGGGAATCCCTCAACCCACTTTTTCCTAAATTTTACATGCCAAAATATTTTCTCAACACCAAAATTGAAAAAAGGGAAGTTTACTTAGCAAAATTATTTAGTGGGGACATTACACACACTGAAGTGAAGAATGGTGTGCTACTACCCCAAACCTGCTGGAGCTCTCTCAAATATATATATTTTCAAGGAAAACCTTGCTGGGAAATCCAAGGGATGCTTCTCCGTATTCATGGATAGTATCCCTAGTAAACCTGTCAGTGCAGACTAGTGCACCTCATCGAAGGTACCTGAACTGGACATCTGTTGGCATGAAATTAGCGAAATGTCCAACAATATTGGTGACAACTTGTTGAGAGAGAGAGAGAGGATCCGTCATTGCACTGAGAGTGGCGATGTGCTCTATAGCCTAGTATGGGGTAGAAGTTGTCTTGTTACATTAAAAAATATAAAAAAATTAAAATGAATCAAATAAAAAATAAATAACTACCACAAGATACCTCCAAACAAGGCCCATGTCTCCTATTCTACGTGTTGGACACCGACACATGTTTGACACATGTCTTGTTCACAGGACACCTTCCAAACACGCGTCAACACATGCCCTCACTGTGTCCCCCGTAAAAGAGGCCTGTAACCCATAAAAACACATTTTCGATTTCATTTGAGCTCATTTCACTCAACAGGTTGGAGGTGTCAGATGTTTTGGAGTGCAGCTAAGGGTTACTGTGCAGTGTTAGAAGGGATTCCAAGTGCTCTGCAAGTGGATTTGTCTACCAATCTTTAAGTTTTTCCCTTACAATGGTCCATTGTCTTCCTCATTTTACAGAAATTGTGGTTCAATCATCAAGGGCAGCTGGAAAAAGTTAAAGGAAAGAAAGGAGTGCTCCCACTGATGTTGTCCCCCCCCTCCATTTTCTTCAATGTCTGCTAGTGCTCCATCTGCTAGAAGTGGGGCTGCAATAGTAGCTTCAAATGCTGAAAAAACCATTGTTTTAGCAAGACAAGAGGCTCAAGAGCAAAAGTTGTATGATTGCATTTGTATCGTGATCATATAAAATTCTAACTGTTTTTAGTTTCTGAATTCTAAAAGAAATTGAATCTTTGTCTATGTTTCATTTTAATGTGTAATTTACTAATTTTTTATATCTTTAATATATATAACAAATTTGTGTGCATGTGTGTAACATGTTCTCTGTGTCCATGTCCTGTTTCTGGGGTTGTTGTATCTCATGTCAGACACTTGTATTTCCATGTCTCGTGCCATTGTGTCATGTGACTGAGATAACTACATATGTATGTAACAACATCTAAAATAACTAACCCAGCCTAGTTCTTAAATCCAGATCTATCAAGCATTGAGAGGGATCAAATTTCTTAATATATTACATGAAATTAAATGATAAAAAAAATTACACATTAAGAAATTTGATCCCTCTCAATGGTTGATGAATCCGAGTTTAAAATGGATCTAAACTGGTAAAGAATATATTGCATTTATCAAGCCCAGGGGAGTAACTTTTTATTCTTAATTTTTCTTCTTAAATAATAATTTAACTTAGGTCAATTCATTCGATGAGAAAGGTTACTCTATCAAACTTCAGAGAGAAGGATTTATATTTTTGGAAAAAAAATTGATTGATACGAGGAGGTGTGAATTATTCTAGGCTGGTATTGTCTTCTTGGGATTTATTCTGTACCTTATTGTTTGCAGGTTGTGGCTGATACACTCTAGAGCTGCGTTGTGATGAGTATTGCATCAGTTTATTTCGTGAACTTTGATTTCTCAAATAACAAAAAAAATATAGTAGTTATTTACCATTGTTATTAGTGCACTGTTTTACGAGACAACCTTAGGGCAGTTGCTGTAAGGACTCCCTATTCTTTAAAAAATGTTTTACAAGATGCAGGTTTCCTGCTTGTCACTCTAGCATGAAGTTAATGAAATTTTTTCTCTGTGTTGCTTCCTGAACTCATTCTATTGGTAAGAGCTTAGATTGGATCTGGTATTTTCTTGGTCTTTATCCATGTTCAGGTTGACAGTTTACTGACAAACCCACCAGCGCTAGAATTTTAGAGGCTAGGCTGGATTAATTGTTTATATATCTTAAGCTCTACAAAGCTCTTACTGTTGAAGAGTTGAATGAAATATATTTAGTAAACCATTGTAAATGCAGGTGCTACAAGATTTAAGTAGTAGTTATTGCCTTTATAAACTTACAAATTAATAGGAAACAGACTAAGTTAACCCTTTCTGTGGAATGGGACAAAAGACATACAGAGAATTTGTTTTATTTTGAAATATTTCATCGTTCTAGGATGGATGGAAATCAAAATAACTTTACAGGCTAGAAAAATGTTTTAAGATAAAAAGAAAGTGACATAGTGAAAATCTTAAAGGGCTGGTAATTAGAGTTGTTAAATTGTTTATTTTCTTTCCAAATACCTAAAAGAAAATTGTAAAAAAATATTAAATATCGAGACATTTACTCCAGATCTACACACACACGCACACACAATGAATATTTTCCCACCAATTTTGCTCTTAATAAAAGCATTTCCTCAAAGTTATCTCTGACTAGCTCATGTGATAAAAAAGTATTGCTACTATCCTTTTATGAGATCCCACAGATGTCCATTGTCAATAGCCCCACTGCCAATAGAAGCATAGCTGTCAGCTCTAATCTAGTGTTATTGCTGTTTGGGCTTACCTGGCAATATTAGAGTGAGGCCTCTTCTAGGAATTCCTGTGTTACTTTATGGTTTACCTGATGCTGTTGGTTATATATTCAAGGAAAAATGTAGACAATGATTCAGTTCATGTATTGGTTGAATCATCTATTAGGAAATGTGTTTTTCATCTACAGCTTTAAAACTGTATGTTCTTGCCTAGTTTCTCACTTTTATTTTGCAGGTCATGTTTTGGGAAAATGATGAAATACTTGTCTCCAAAATCTGTATTTGTCGATCTGTCCTAGCAACCTAGAGAAGCTAGACATTAGCTTTTAACTATTGAAACGCATTTAATGAAACTGAATGATGCATATAGTGAGGGCTTCCAGCAAGTTTCTGTCTAGTAGATCAGTATAGTTTTAACATAGAGGCTTTAATTGATATTGTGCTTCAGGAAAATATGTACCCGCAATTCTGCCCTTGATACCGGGGTCTTCAAATTAAATTTTAAGACATGCTTTCTGGCCTTTGTTTTGTGAGTCCAATTGCAGCCCAAGCCCTGATGATGTGCTCCAACTTGTTGTTTTGGATTCTTTAGTGACATGTCTTGTTCACAATCATCTTTGATTTTTTTTCATGTTAGTGAATATTTGGTGGTTTCTATGAAAATTCCTTAAACCCGGGAATTCCTACTATAGCATAAATGATATTTCTCCTACTTGTTAGATTTACGTGAACAAGTTATTTGCAGTTTCCTACGTCAAACATCGAAATGCATATACTGCAGCCTACACCAATTAAATTATATGCCGAAACAAGAAACTGAACAATAGAGAAAGATACACACAAGTGACATAGTGTTTTTTGGACAAATGTCCCCGGAAAAACCCAATGTGGGAAAATTGGTGCAACAGCTTTGAGGGTTTTTATCATTATGCAGTAGTTTTCTGAATACAACTCTATATGCCCTCCCGACAATCCAATTACAGAGAAATAAACTGGTAGAAAAACTTAGTGAGATTACCTCACTCTACCCGGCAAGTCTCGGCTGATCCGACAACGGAACCAATTGTCCCCGACTATCTCTGCGCTGGCCTTGCGTCAGCCTTAAAGGCTTTGCGTCAACTTTGTGCTAAGTCTACTTGCCTCCCGGAGCTCTGACGTCAACCCTCCCAGCTCAGACGTCAATTCCGCGACAAATCTCAGACTTCTGCTGGAAGAATGCGCTACTTTTGTGTGAGCCCTTTTGGATCTGCATCAAGCACTGCGTGGGCCTTTCTGGCCCAGCGTCAACCCCTCCTAGGTCTGCGCTGCCTCCCCCTGGTGTCTCTCTACCTCTCTGCTGCATATCCTGGACTCTGGAGAAGATACTCCAACCCAACTATCCCTGCCCCTCATTGCAAAAGCTCACTATCGAAATTCTCCTGGCAGCTGCTCTGCTTCAGAAAATCGATCTTCTGAACTCATTCTGTGTGTTCTTCCAAGTGTCCTCAAGCTTCCTTAAATAATCTCCTCATTGACTTTCAACGGCCCAGATTAGAAGCTAATCAATGGCTAAGATCATTTTTGCTTGATCCTCGTCTTCTTCTAGAAGTTACACCCACAATTTATATTAATACCCTATAATTATTTTATTTTCCTAAGTTTAGACTTAGGGTCCCTTTAAAATAATTAATTATTTTAATACAACTGTTTCTGGGTGGAATTTCTCAAAACGCTTTATGGGTTCTTTGGAATACATGTGCCTAAGCCTCCCTGCAAATTTTGAGACTTAGAGCACATCCGATGCTACCAGAAATCAACAGTTTCCAATGTCTCTTTTGCCAAAGTTAAATAAAGTATGCCAATGGGATGCCATCCATTTTATGGATCTTTTGTTGGTTTACAACTTCCTTATCATCCGAGTCAGATTAGGATATGATTTCGTCAGGTCATAGAGGCTCGCAGAGGTGGAGGAATGTGTGGCATAGAGTGAAAGTTGCAGTTGCAGGGTGGAGAGGACCCACAACTCTCACTTGTGAGATCACAATAAAGTTGTGGCATTGAAGGGACCCAAAACCACCCCTTTGTGATCAAACGAAAGTTGCAGGTTTGCAAGGATCTACAATGCATTGTGAACAAAAGTGTAAGCAATGAGGCCACGACCTTCAGATCGCGAGGTTGCGAAAAGATTACACGGTATAATGCCACAAAAAGATAAATAATCACATCCCCAAAGTTGTAGGATGGCTCAAAGTTTGCAAATCCAAGGTTGTGAGGTTGTAGACAAGACAAAGACATGGGAGTAGTTGAAACCCCGTAATATAAAGTTGCGGTGCCAACTATTTCAAGGTTGCAAAAGAGGAGGCTTGCAGCCCAACATTGTGGAGGTGAAGGTATTGTTCTGGGAATTAGAAGAGCCACAACTTCTTGTTACATGGACATAGAACCTGCAACATGTTGGAAATACTTAGAGGGGGGTTGAATCAATGTTTCACTTACGATTAGTTAATTATAGAAAATTTAGAGCATGCGCAAAAGAATAATAATCAATAACACATCACAAGAGCAGTACACAACAAAATTTTTAGGTGGAAACCCTTCTGGGTGAAAAACCACCAAACACTTTTCTAAGATTTTGTGAGTACAATAATGCTTTAGCTCCAACTGAAGGGGAAGCCCCAACTCCCTAGTACTCTAGAAAAGCATTCAAGTTTATTAGATAGCTCCAACTCCTGAAAGGATGCTCCTACACCCTGGTTTACCAGCTCCAATTGGAAGGACGCTCCAATGCCCTGGTTTTATCAGCTACAACTGATAGGATGCTCTACAAGCTCAACTTACCCTAGCACCACCCTGCCACCCTTAAGTATTTTCAAGGTCCAACCTAAAGGAGACTTCACTCTCCTGCCTTGCACCACCCAACCACCCTGAAAATGCAAAGATGAGGAATGAACTGTGGGGTCCCCTACCAGGGACAATGACCCACTTGCAAAGGAATTCAATGAAGCTTCCTTGCCACTGGTATATGTTCAGATGTATAATGATAACCCAACTTCATAAATACTCATAAATACTCAATCATAACAATCCAAATCCAAACTGCTTATGTATTCCAATGATGTACAATCTACAAAACTGTCAAGATAATCAATTCAAAACCTCAAATGTGCTGAAGCAGAGGTTGTTACTGTTATACCTGAAGATGCCTTTGAGTTGTCTCAATTTTGCTGATGTCAAATGATCTACTGATGAAGATGCCTGATATCTGAAGATGTCAGTCACTGATCTGATCCTTATCCACCCTTAATTATCAATGCTGTAGATGATGCTTTTTCTAGGAGGAGGTATAAATCTGATCAATGTCCTTACTGCTGCTATGGCCAAATATCACATTAATTTCAACCAATTTCCAGAGATGACAAGGTCTGCTATAGCAACTATAATCCTTATAGGATGCAATTCAAAAGAAGAATCAAGTCTTTGTTCCTCGGATTGAAAAGCATTTGTCCATACTGTAATACTGTAGTAGAGATGCCACTGAACTAGGGTTCCAGACTTACTTCAAATGTGCTGAAGCAGAAATATCACCTTGATTACAGATACACATGTGATGGAAGATTTTTCTTCAAGTGATAGTCAATTTGCTTGATATCTTCAATAATACATGAGCAGACTTATAGTAAGTTCCTTGGTCTCAAGTAGTTAAGTATGCAATGCCACAGGGCTGAGAACAGTTACTGGGCCTGGAGGAGAAACGAATAGTCACTAGTTCGCTGCCTATGAAACCCTTGGTACAGCCTGCAGTAAAACTCAGATGTGAACAGAATGCTGGGCTGAAAAAGTCACAGTTTATGTGCCACAAAACTGATATTATATGAGCCACAGATAATCAAGAGCTGATCAAGGGCTGAGTATTTGTTCCACACAAATCAAAGTTTTAGGTTCAGTTGTGCCTTTGAAAACTTCAATACTTTACTTCTGATTGGCCTAACCAGAACTTAGGACATAGTCCGCAACAATGCCACTGCTGGCCGAAAATACCATTCAGATATATCTTGAAAAATGACCTCTGGTTACACCAGATTGCATTGAAGGGCTGATTAATTAGGTCTGAGATATATTTTTTCTTCCACAGAACCCCAAGAAAGCTCTAAGAGAAATGTCATATCTACTTTTCTAGATTGAATCCGAGAGAGCCGAAATAATATGCCAAAATCAAACCACAAGTTGTGCCCTAGGAGGGGCCTTCACAAATTGCTTGACTTTGCACCACGAATTACCTCAGAAAATACACAACGGAAGCTGCCTGAAGAGGTCTGAATGACCACAGAAGATGTTCAGAAAGAGGTCAAAAATTTTGCAGTACTTCCACAATTTTTTTCCTCAGGAAAATGTCACAGGCATCTGCAAATGTGTTCAAAACCCCAGCAAAAGTCAAAAACCAAATAAAAAGATATCACTTAAACCCGGAACAAGACTATCTTTAGAACTTCGACCTCCTCTTTGGATCTGCTTGACTACTTGAGGTCACAGACTTGAATTTCAAAGAGAATACTTCAAGATGAGCTTTCAAAGATCTGCCTTTGGAGGGAGAACGAATCTATTTTTATAGAGATGGAAGCAGGGGCTCTTTCATGGAGCCGACTTGAAATTTAAATTTAAATTTAAATTTTGGAGCCAAAAATTCCCACCAACTTTAGGACCATTAAAATTTTGATAAATTATTTTTGAAGAAATCTCCCTCCTTTTTTGACTTTGACTAGAATAGGGCAAGCTCATTTAATTTAATTTCCTTGGATAATATAAAATTTGCTTGTGGCATCTCTCTTGGGGTTCCTTGGCCACTGAATGGGGTTCTAATTTTTAAAAGGGCATAACTCAACCACAAGGAATTATGAGATGTACCAACTATTGTTAGAATCGGCATGATGAGGACTATCTAATGAAAGCAATCTTGAGCCCAAGAACTCTGATTTTCCTTGTCATTTTTGTCCATGAAAGCAGGGCTTCTTCTAGATGCTACTTCGGTTGACATCAATGGCAACCTTAATTCAACACAAAACACTGTTGTGAAAACCCAAGACAAAAGTTTAGTGGAGGAAGTCAAATGGTCAAGGCATTTGGTCTCCCAGCTTCTATGCATGTTGGAATCCCAGTCCAACAATAGAATTATTGTGTGCGCATGTGTATCAGTTACATGAAATGCCTAGTTTGGCCATATTCTAGTGTTTGAAATGCCTACAAATGCCAAAATCAACATTAAACATCTTGGAAATGTTGGTGGTCATACTATTCGATGTTTCCGACTTTAGAAACACCATACAGTATGACCAACTACCTTTCCAAGGCATTTTGGCCATTTCTATTGACATTTTAGGCACTTTTTTGGATGTTTTCAGGCCCAATTTGGAAACACCTTGTAGTATGGCCAACTACATTTCCAAGGCATTTGGCTATTTCCAGTGACATTTCATGCACTTTTTTGGAAGTTTCTAGGTCCATCAAAGTGCCTATGAAAGCATGATACCGATAGGAAAATATTGCAATATTTGTGCCAATGACCCTTTAACAATGTTTCGAAGGTGTTCCAACCATTTTTAGTGATATCTCGGGCCCTTTCTTGGAAGTCTCCAAGCCTGCACAAGTGTCCACGAGGAGCATGGGACCATAGGAAAATATTTCTTTGTCCATGTCACTGACACTTTAGGACAAAACAGAGATGGGGAATTGAGCTCTGAGTAGTTTGTCGATTGGGTAATTAAGGGTGTAATATTAAATTCTTAAAGTAAAAGCTGGTATTCTCCTTTATCTTACCTTTTCTATACTTTCAGATTCTCCTTTATCTTATGTAAGAATGTAAAAGTATAGAAAAGGGTCTTTGTTATCACACTTATAGAGAGATCATTGTCACCTCAAAGGGAGGCCATTGCCCCCTCACCAATCTTCTTTCACTTCAAGTTGGCTCTCCTTCAGCTCAATGGGGGCTTCCCTAAGTTAAGATTGCTAGGGTTTAATGACAATGAAGCTCAAGGTGATATGAAGAGTAAACCCAACAAAATGGTTTTAGAATATGAAAAGATTATGGGAGGATCAAAGTCTAATGTGTTTTCATTGGGCATATGGGGTCAACTAGGTCTCTCTGAGAAGGTAATGAATGGATACAAGGTTGATGACTAAGGTTTTGCACTTCTAATCTTAGATGATTCTTCTATAATGTGATGATTAGGGTTGTCTATTGCTAACCCTAGTGGATCCTCCTGACTTATAGAAGCTCGAAGACAACTTCAAGGGAATGTTCTCTACTAGAACTCTTCCTAGGGTTTACAAGATATGATCTATCCAAGAACAATACAAAGAAAATGCACCCACGCCACCAGATAAGCACAATTTCACTTAATACATCCGACAAATAAATCCACAAAACTTCAAGAGACCACTTACTCACGAAATTGTTGCACATCCATGAACCCTAGCCATGAAACATCAAAGAAATTGTAAAAAAATCATCCACAAATGATCTCCTCAATGAAGGCGCCTTAGTCTTCCATCCATAGCATAAAGCCAAGACAAAAGCACTTCGGTAAATTTCAGAAATTTTAAACTTGTTAAGGGATTTGTAAGAAATTGTAAAAAAATCATCCACAAATAATTTCCTCAATGAAAGTGCCTTAGTCTTCCATCAATGGTACAAATTGAAGACAAAAGTACTCCAATGTAATGTTCTCTCTCAAGAATACCTTCAATTTCACACCAAATTCTGAGTTTTCTTGTGATGGTCTTTGTGAAGTTTCTTCAAGCAGTTTGTGGGTGGATGGCTGTAAATGTGTTTTAATAAATCTCAGGGTATACAAAGATACACAATGCCAAGAATATGTTCCAAATTTCTCCCAAGAGCAAGGTATGGTTTATATTAAATTCAGAAAGAGAAAAACATCGTAAACATGCATTATGTATATCAGTCAAAGGGATATCTCTCTCAGCGAGGACAACCCAAAAATATTCAGCTATCTAAATATTTATCTAAATTTTATAACTGATAAAATAGCTGTATTTTGCAATAGGAACAAAGAACCTGGGGTTTTCTTCAGCAAAATTGGATGCTACCAGCTAATGACAATTCTCTTGCATGCATAGGAACAATTTTCCAACTGATATGAGAAGCTAGACTTGAGGATTGCTATAATTCGGCCTCCTTGCCAGGATGCTACAACAATGGTTTTTGAATTTGGCCCAATACAAACTCACACCTGGAGCTGACTGTAAACAAATATCAATTATCTCTCCAATTGATGAAATGACCTCCTTAAGAGATGATAGATATCAGTTTTGAGCATAGGAAAGTTAATCTGAAATGGAAGAGAAACTTCAAATTGCACTACAAACTCAAGGCAATTTTATCCCAATACCCACTAGGCCCCTTGAATAATTTCAGGGTGCTGGAAGCACATAAAAATACAGACTCCTCATAGGAATAACTCAACCCTCTTTGATGATAATCTCTAGTCATAAAACAGTGAGAAATCGACCACTTCTATGGCAATGGAATTTCTGTAGATGACTTCAATTCGTCCCTTGAGCTGGCTATCATAGCATGAAGCAACTCGGCCTCCCTTGGGATCTATGATACAACCTCCTAATTGGCATGCAATCCACCAAAAGACCCTCCTACCAAATCATCTCCAAATTCTGGGTGCAAATATATTAGCTCAACCCTCTTATTGAATGCAATGGACTCGCTCTCCTTGGCACTGTAATCTCTGGGCATAAATATTTGTTTCTGAAACTGAATAATTCCGCCTTCAACAAATCTTAGAGATTTACCAACCTTGCAAACAACACCAGCTGAAGCCTCCTGCAAGCAAATTTTTTCAATGATGAAGATTTCTGCAATACCACCAATTGGAAGATCTGAAATGATGTCATGCCCCTTCTCAAACACATTTGTAACCAGGTGTTTCCACACATTTTTGCACAATTTTGGCTAAGGGAAAGAACCCAACATTTTCGACTTAGGAACTTAGGAGGAAATTCGACTTAATTTGGTTGCTAGTGGAAGGTCAGGGCCACCCACGTGGGAATTCGAACTAGGCCATTCAAATGGCTTGGAGGGAATTCAAAGTGTTGGATGGAGGGGCCCAGATGAGGCAAGGAAGGCCCACAAAGATAAAAGGAGGAGAGAGCTCTCATTTGCATTCATTCTTACACCTTGCAATCAAAATTACTTGACTGTTTGCTTTGTTGTTTAGCCGAGTCGACTCGCTGTTTAGCCATGAATCTCTCAAGCGGGAGATTCAACTTCTACTTCGGGGGACCATCCGTGCCCGCCCTAGAGAGGCAATTCCATAAGCATTTCAGGAGTTTCGGGAGTGTGTTACAACACTACCATTCAACCACAACAGGAGTGCGTATTTCTGGCTAGTTGGAGAATACACAGGGGGAGTTTGGAGCTATCAATGATCTTTGCTGGGAGAGTTAGAGGATTGGGAAAGCAGCAAAGGGCCAACCTTTTTTGTGAGTTTCGAAGCCAACATCCCAACAATTCGAATTACTAGGCTTCAAAACAACGCAGAGGGTCAGTCCAGCGATTTCGTGGAGCTAAGGAGCAGGTGCCATAGGCTGGAAGCCCATCCGGGAAGTTAGGGGATTGATATCAGAGGTCAGCCAACACTTCGGGTCCATTTCCGGGAGGATTTACAGGCAGATTCCAGCAGGCTGAGTTTTGCAGTCGCAGCTGAAGTTGGGCTCTAAGGGGGTCGAATTTTAGAAGTCTAAAACAACCAAATTCCTTTGTGGGTTTTTTTGAGTTTTTTGAGAGGAGTCCGTGGTTAAAGTTTCATAATTTTTCGGATGCTATTCGGCTTGAAATCATAATTATTATAATAGGGCGAATTGCTAGTTAGCTGGGGAATCCGTACCATTTTGTGGGTTCGACTTTGGCTCGGAGATAGGCCAAACCCTTTTTGAGTTTTTGTGGGTTTTGGTCAAGGAGCTTGAGGTTAAATTTGTAGCATTTTCTAAGCATCAGAGGTGGAGTTTCTTGTAGTCCCTTTCCAGCCAACAGTGTAGTTTTCTGGGCAACAGAGCATTAGAGAAGCAGTCATTTCTAGCATTTGAGATCATTGTATTATCACTTGGGTTATTTCACACTTGCCATTGAGGCAAAGCCCAGGTTCATTCATCCATACTATTGTACTTGCTCCATTGATTAATAAAATGGCTTAGCTGGTTTTGCTTTGCATATCCTCCCCCCAAGAGCTAACTAGGGTGGCACTTGAAGTCCACCAAAATTAGCTTTGAGTTTCGCTTGAAACTCACTTGAGCTTCTTCTCAATGTCAATTAAAGATGATAGGAATATAATATTTTTCCAATGAGTCCACCCTCCTTTTATAATTCTTCATTGAACCTCCCTCTAGCTTCTAGATCCACCTTTTCTCATATTTTATTAGTGGGGGCTAGTTTCCACTAAATAACCTTTTTCTGCCATTTTTAAATAAAATAATATTTTTCCGCCTTTCCTAATAAAATAGTATTTTGTTGCCTTTCCTAATAAAATAGTATTTTTTTGCCTTTTCCTAATAAACTAATATTTTCCTTAATATTATCAAAATTTGGTAAAACTTCTTAGTGATTTTCATGTGCACAAAATTGGGGATATGACATCCAACAAATTTTAGAATTATTAGACTTGCTAAGAGGTTTCTCCCCCAATCCAACCATGATAAAATGAGAAGTGCATCTCTATTTACAAAGGAGATGCTTAGCTTCCTTTACATTAAAATATTAATTTCCTAGGCTAAACACCCCTAATCTAACCTATGGAGGGGCAAGAGGCCCTATTCAACAATTAATTTGTAGGAATTTACAGGGTAAGTTCCTCGAATAGAACACCAAAGGACACCGCTCACAAACAGATCACAGATCAATACACCAGTATTCTTGGCATGGTTAAAACCCTCAAGGACGGAAACAATCCACAACTTGAGCCAATGCGGCCACTTTAGGGAATTTATTAATAAAAGAAAGAAAATTTACATAAGCTTCTCTCATGAACGGTCACCTTACAAATGACCCTCCATGCTCTTTAAATAGAGATCATAGACAAATTGGGTATGAAGCCACAGATCAAGTGTTGGTAATACTGAGAAGAGAAAGAACTATCAGATCACTACATATCGTGACCGTCAGATTGTAATTTACAAAAGTACATAGTAAAGAAACACACTTTACCTAACTCTACACTAGACCAAGTTAAACTTAACTATTTCCTATGTGTCGGAATATCCTAACATCCCCCCTTAAGAACAACTTGGGATAGGATTGAAGGATGTACAAATATGACACTCACACAATAGAAGAAGGAAGGAGGCATTAGAGCCTATCCCCCCTTAGTGACAACTTCCTAAACTCCAACCATAAATCACAGTTTAGTAAACTTCGCCTTTGTAAAGATGTTTGCAACTTGATTATCTATTGAACAATATTGCACTTCAAGAACATGGTCATGAATGAGCTTTCTGATGAAGTGCATGTGTAGTTCAATGTGTTTTCTGCGTTGATGTTGGACTGGATTTTTGCATAGTTGAATGACATTTTGATTATCACACCAAATTGTAGTCGGATGCTGCTGTTGAAAGCCAAACTCTGACAAGATATGACGAAGCCACAAGGCTTTCTTACTAGCTTCTACGACACCACGATACTCTGCTTCTGTTGAATAAAGAGAAATGACACTTTGTTTCTTGCAAGCCCATCTAATAGGTCCATAACCAAGAGTGAAGACATAACTGACATTAGACTTCCGATCATTAGGGTCACCAGCCCAATCAGAATTAGTGAAACCAACCAATAGATGAGATGCTTCTGCACTATAGTGAATCCCAAACTGAACTGTACCTCGAACATAGCGAACTATTCTTTTAGCTGCTTTACAATGACTTTCATATGGGTTTTGCATAAACTGAGCAATAAGGCCAACAACAAAGGAAAGGTCAGGGCGAGTATGGGTCAGATACAAAAGTTTTCCTACAAGTTGACGATATAAGGTAGCATCAACTTCAGGGGAAGTATAAGTGACTGAAAGTTTGGCTCTAGACTGAAAGGGAGAAGGGGATGGCTTACAGTCTTCCATGTGAAAGTTGCATAGAAGATCACATGCATACTTGGACTAAGAAAGGGAAATACCTTCCTTGGATTGCAAGACTTGAAGACCAAGAAAATAGTGCAAGTGTCCTAAGTCTGTCTTTTCAAACTTCTTTCTAAGGTTGGACTTCACATGGTGTATAAGGTTGAGATCACTACCAGTAAGAATAAGATCATCAACATAAAGAACGAGAATGATAAGAGACTTACCCACTTTCTTGGTGTAGACAATATTGTCAGGTTGACACCGAGAAAAGCCAATATCTAAAAGAAAGCTATCCATTTTGGCATACCAAGCCTGAGGGGCTTGCTTGAGACCATAAAGGGGTTTCTTAAGCCGACATACAAGGTTGGAGTTTGTTTGTATAAATTTAGGAGGTTGTTCCATATAGATTTCTTCATGCAAGTCCCCATGCAAGAAGGTAGATTTAACATCCATCTGATGGACTTTCCATTTGAAAGAGGCAACAAGGGAAAGAATAAGGCGGACAAAGTTCATTTTGGCAACAGGGGAGAAGGTTTTAGTATAGTCAATGCCTTCAAGTTGTGAAAAACCCTTAGCAACAAGACGAGCTTTATGTTTATCAACTTTTCCATCTGGTCCATACTTGGTTTTGTAAACCCATTTGCATCTTACAAGTTTTCGTCCCTTTGGAAGAGGAACAAGATCCCACGTATCATTTGCTAATAATGAAAGATATTCTTCATTCATAGCTGCGTCCCAATCTGGATGGCTTGAAGCAAAGGTGTCAAGATCATAATTCGCTGGAGCTTGAGCTAGTAAAGAAGAGGCTCTATCGAATTGAGAATGTGTATGTCGCTGATCTGTAGGATCACCTGCAAGAGCACCTGCTACATCTCGAGTAGCACGAACCCATTCTGGAAGCTGAGGAGCTGAAGGAGGATCCTGAGAAGGTGGAGGAGGATTGTCATGCTCGTTGTCATCATCTAAAGAAGAAATATTTTCAGAAGTAGAAGGGATGGAAAGAGGTGGCACATCCGCCGAATTAGGCTCGTAAGTCGATATATTTTCAGCAAACTTTACATCTCTTCTAATGATAACATTTTTGGACTTAAGTGGAATAAGTCTATATCCTTTAGCATCTTCAGAATATCCGACAAAAATACATTTTTCACTCTTAGATTTTAAAGCTTTATGTTTCTCATCTGGAATATGGGTCCATGCTTCACTTCCAAAAACATGTAAGTGACTTACATCTGGTTTAATTGAGCTCCATGCTTCTTCTGGAGTGATATTCTTTAAAACCTTAGTAGGAATGCGATTTACTATGTAATTTGCATAGTTAATTGCTTCTGCCCCAAAAATTAAGACTAAGTCCTTTAGATTGAAGCATGCAATTAGCCATTTCCTTTAAGGTGTGATTCTTCCTCACAGCTACACCATTTTGTTGTAGAGTATATTGAACAGTATGTTGCATTTGAATTCCATGCTCAGTGCGAAAGTTGATGAATTTGTTGTTAACATATTCTTCACCATTATCAGATCTTAGCTTAAGAATTTGATGTCCAAATTGTTTTTCAACAAAGGCCTTAAAGGCCAAGAACATGTTAAATACTTCACTCTTGAGTTTTAAGAAGTATACCCAAGTGCGTCTGGAGAAATCATCAATGAAAATTAAGAAATACTTGTAGCCAAAGAATGAAACAACTGGAAGTGGACCACATAAATCACTATGCACAAATTGTAAAGGGGCTGAAGCGTGCCAAGAGGCACATTTTTCAAAACTATCTCGATGATGTTTTTCGAGTACACATCCGGAACAAACACCATCTCTGCAAGATACCATAGGAAGACCTGTCACTATATTTTCTTTACACAGATTTTGAGGGAGCAATAGTTTAAGTGACCAAATCGCTCATGCTAAAGTTTGCTCACTTCATCATTATGAACAACAAATACCGAGGGAAGGGTTGATGACCCAAAGTTGTTGAACTTATACAACCTTGTAGAATCATCAACAATGTCAGTAGCTAAAATCTGTTTAAGATCTCTTAGGTCCTTAATTACAACATCGTGAGGTGAAAATTCAACGGTTTTACCTTCACCTGAATGAGTTATCTGATATACAGATAGAAGGTTGTAGGATAAGGTTGGAACACAATACATCATTAAATTGACCATTATCTAGATGAACAGTTCCAGTCCCTAAAACACTAAGAGATCTGTCATCACCAACATATATATTTTTGGTGTTACAATCATTTAAAGAAGAAAACATGGTTTTGTTTTTGGCCATGTGATAAGAAGCTCCAGAATCAATGACCCACTCGTGAGAATGAGAAGAAGAAGATACATTTAGTGCATAATCAGACTGAGATGCTTGACAACCACATGCAAAAAGTGTTATTCCTGAATATGAAGTTGAAGATGAAGAATGCTCCAAATGGATATTATACTTCTTCGTTGTTGCTTCCAAGGCTTCCATCTTCTTAAATCATTTGGATTCTAAGTGGCCAAATCGATTACAAAAGTTGCAATGTCTATCAATCTTCTTCCATTTGTTTTTATTTGTCTTATCATTTTGTTGAATTGATTTTTCATTTTGAGACTGAAATTGCTTAGGACCCTTGTTTGGTTTAGGACCATTCATTTTAGGATACTGCTTCTTAGGATTCTTTGAATTTGGTTGTTGTTGGGTGGCTAAGGCTTTCTTAGAAGAGTTTCCAAGATTAAGAAGACCAATATGTAATAGTTTTTCTTGTTCTCTTATTTAAGAATCACAAAAGGCATCAAAAGAGGGGGACTTGTAGTCTTGTCCTTGAGAAATAAAGGCTTCTCTAGTATAATGGAAGGTGGAAACAAACACATAGTAGGATGGTCCTAACTTAGTAAGAATGGAATAGATAAGGTTGCCATCTTCTTTCTTAACCTTAACACCTTCCAACAGAAGTCTAAGGGTCTTGAACTTGGACAAAAAATCTTCAATGGAAGAAAAATTATTGGAGTCCAACGTAAGCAAATCATTTTCGAGTTGATGGACTCTAATTTCATTTTTAATCCCAAAAACTTTAGTGAGTTGTTTCATTGCTTCATTAGGGGTATTAAGTTGTGGAATATGGAATCTAAGGTATGAAGAAATAGAAATCCCTATCAACCCACGTGCTTGATCTTGCATATTTTCCCATTTGGCTGCCTTATCTTCATCTTTAGCTTTAGTTTCTTGGCCTGAGGCTATTCTATAAAGACCTTTACTTCTAAGTAAATCCACAATGTAGGACCACCAATGGAAGTAGTTGGCGCTGTCAAGAATAACTTGGCATGGACTTTCCATTTTAATAGAATTTGAAGCTATAGATGCTGAAACTAAGTGTTCCAATGGAAAGATCTCAAAAAATTAGGCCGATTCAAAAAAATCAACTTTGAAAACGGCTTCCAGATGAAGAAATTATGTCTTTCTGAAGAAAAGTTGTTGAAGATGCTGACAAAGTGCGTGAGTGTGGAAAGTGAATGATAATGTCATATTTAAAAAAAATCCCCCTCCTTCCCAAACTTAATCTAATTAGCCGACTTTAAAAAATATTTTATGTTACCCACTTTTATAAATAAGTGAAAGTCACTTTTACAATGGTACTTTAGGAGCTACTCACTAAATTGTAACTTAAATAAAAGATACAAAGACTTTAGAATTATCAGTGACTCACTTTTTATAATTGGTGAGAACACTTTTACATAAAGTAAATTTAAAACATAAGTTCCATGTGCTTTTTCAAAAAGTAACTCAACAAAAAGAAAGACTTGAACCCAAGACCTCTATTCCCATATGGTAACTTTGGACCAAGTGAGCTAGTTTAAAAGGTTAGTAATTTTTGGAAAAGAGGAAGAGGGGTTTTTTTTTAGTCACTGAAGCTTTGGGGTGCGTGCTTACTTGAAAAAACTCTTTTTGCCTACAAAACAAAAAACCACACAACCCAACATGGATATGCAAAAAAAACCAAACCTTATGGCTTGAAGTTAACTTTCGCCGGAAACTAAATATTTTCCTCAATGTTTCTGATTTTCCAAGATTAGACTAAGGCGCAGCGGAAAAGAGCATACGCATGACAAAAATCCTTCCTTTTTGTTTTTGATTTGCCCAGATTGCACAGAGTCGTGGGGCAAAGAGCATACGCAAAAATTAAAGGTATAGATCCGGTAATAAAAAACATAGAGCTAAATAAACCGAAATAAACAAGGAGATGAATAACTAAAACTGCAAATAAAGATTGTATACCTCCAGATCTTAAATATGACGTAGCTAGGGCTACCAGAAACCTTTTCACATAAAACGAAAGGGATTCCTCATTGGAACAGATGCTCCTAACATAATAGAGCAGTCCCCTCAGCCTGAAAGCAGTCAGAAACAATAGATCTAGGAAACAAAAGTTGAATGCAATTGTACCGGCTTCCGATTTGGATCACCAACTAATGCGTTCCTCAAATAGCTTTGATACCTTATAGGAATTTACAAGGTAAGTTCCTTAGATAGAACACCAGAGGACACCGCTCACAAACAGATCACAGATCAATACACCAGTATTCTTGACGTGGTTAAAACCCTCAAAGAGGGAAACATTCCATGTCCTGAGCCAACGCGGCCACTTCAGGAAATTTATTAATAAAAGAAATAAAATTTACATAATATTCTCTCATGAACAGTCACCTTACAAATGACCCTCCATGCTCTTTAAATAGAGATCATGAACCAATTAGGTGTTAAGCCATGGATCAAGTGTCAGTAATACCGAGGAGAGAATGAACCATCAGATCACTTCATGTCTAGAACATATCGTGACCGTCATATTGTAAGTTACAAAAGTACATAGTAATAAAACACATTTTACCTAACTCTACACTAGACCAAGTTATACTTAACTATTTCCTATGTGTCGGAATATCCTAACAAAGATTGCGGTTTTCATTTACTAGTGGAAGTAGTTTGAGAAGTTTAATTGTTTTTATTTATTTATTGGTGTTGTATTCCCCTTGAAAGATTGATAATATTTGGATGCTGAAATTTAAAAATATTGGATCAAATGTACATGTCTTGTTGAAATTATCACAGTTTAATAATCCTATTGGCCTCTCTTTGCACCTTTTGGGGCATTGCTAGTATTAATAAGATTGAATACATAGTAGTTGAAGCTTTTAAAAATTAAAAAACTAAATTTATAATAAATTGACCATACACTAATATTAATAAAATTGAAAGCTTAGTATATGAACCTTTTAAAAATTAAAAAACTAAAACTATAATAAATTGACATTGTGGATCTCCTAACATCATCTCATAGGGTTATGTTATGTTTTCCTTCTTCATTATTACATTCTCAAACAACATTGAAGCTTGACCATGTGTGAAGTACTAAAGGAAAATTAAAGCAATAATTTGGTTGGTGATTTTTTTACCCTACTCCAATGTGCCTCATATTTCCTCTATAAAATATCTTAACCTACCTTGTTACATATGTTTGTGTTATGCACCAATGTGTAGCTATGTTTAGTACACTTCAAAATCCATTTTCTAAATAAAATAATTTAATGGGACCTTGATGCAATGCTCCTTGTATAAAGATACATCAATGCAATGGTCTATTTGGAGCACACTAGAGAAATGGTATGTTTAGTGCACATTGCACAACAATACTTTTAAAACTTATTATACTACTCATTGTATCACTTGAACCAATATAGCTATTTTATTTAGTTCAATAACATTTTTTTTAATCAAATGTTAGCCTAATGTAGTGTGCATGGTATTGTACACATGAGTTCCTCTTCTTTTTAAATTTTTATTTTAGCAAAATTTAGGTTTCGTGTTAAGCGTAAAACTAGCATGTATGGTAACACAATGTACATGCGTGTTGTACTTAATAACAAGCATCAGGAAAATTATATGTTTTCCTTACCATGTTGCACATTTTTCAATGTATGTATTTTACTAAAATTGAGGGTGGGAGGATGTATAACTATCAAGATAGAGAGGGGTGTTGTGAAAATGTAATTGTTAAAGACTTTAAAGATTTATGTGCTCAAAAAACACTCTATTAAAATTTTTCCATGTCTATTCACCTCCACTAAAAAGAGAACACGAACAAGTGTGTTTGATAAAAAAAATTATTAATTGGTGTTGTCTTTGTAGTGATTGGACCCTTCTTTGCTGGAGGGCATTCCCTTACTTAGATTCTATATCATCAGCTCAAGGTGTCATGAGAGCCATTAATCTTATTACCCTCTCATATGTCTTGTGGATATGGTGCCTAAGCCAGATTTGTGATTTTTATGGTGGAAAGTAGGTATATATGCTTTTGTCTCTTAATATTAGATGTAGTTTAATTGTTCTATATTTTGGTCTTTTTGTCAAAATTTGATGATAAAATTCTTTGAAAAAATTAGTTTTCCATTATTTATATTGTATTTTGAATGCATTAATGGATAGAATGCCCAAAAAAACATTGGAGCACTTAAATTGTGTGGAATATATAACTAAAATTTGCAATCCAACAAATCCATTAACCTCAAAATTTACTCAAAAAAATCAAAACATTAGACAATTAAATTACACTTTTACATTTTAATATCTTCCTAGATTTCACAAAACCATCTATTCGCATATAAAGGTATAAAATTATATATTTTGTAAAAAACAAAGAGGAAAGAAAATTACGAACTAATATATTGAGATTCCATCTAAAAGTAAATATGAAAAAAGAATGTACTTGATTTTTCCAAGTTTGTTTGAAGCTTAGTGCTTTGATATATGAATGCCAATATACCTTTTTTCTTATGGGTTAATGAAATTTTTTAAATTGATGAATGCTTATTTTTTAATTCTTAATGCTTAATTAATATAAAATACAAATAAATTTATTTTTATAACTAATAATAATTTAAATATGAGGAACTCACAAATTTAGAATGTACAATTATATTAATAAATATTATTGATATACGTTAATCGTTGGTTTTTACCTTTTAAAATTAATGGGTTGATTCCCATGGTGTTATTTGTTATTTGATAAATTGTGTGGTGAATTCATTACTATACTAGGTAAATGTAAAAAGATAAATATTGATAATCAGAATAAGAGATAACCAAAATATATCAATATATTTCATTTATGACCATTGGATAAAGATTTAGATTAGAATCTAAATAAACATAAGAATCTTCCATAAAAATTCCCTATCAACATAAATAAAAACAACTTTTATAAAGAGATCTCAACAATTTTCATAACAAAAAAAAATTATACATTTTTTGTATAGTAAAATAAAGTTTTATTATACATAACCACATCCAAATTTCTTTTATTGTTATTTCAGCGCTGTAACTAAGGACCATTGTTATTTCAAATTTAACTAAAGATGAATTGATTGAATTATTCAATTTGCACAAAGAAAAGAAAGCAGATTTTGTTATATTTTAGAAAAACAATTTGCTACAACTATTACCTTACTAGCTTACTATTATTTTTAAACTATTCTGTAACAATCACTTTTAATAAATTTAAAAATAACATATATATATACATATATATATATATATAAACATTTACCACAAAACCTAGTTATGGACACATATATAGTATTTTGCATTTAATTAATAATATGGTTTAAGGTTGTATGTGCTTAATATATGCACAGATTACCATGCTGCTATAGAGGTTAGAGTTAATTGTTCATGTGGCCTCCAATACTTTGCCATTTACTGCCCAACCTTGGTTTAGCTGGTCCTTGTATGCTGGGATACGTGGCTTGATCTCGACCGAGGATGCTACATACAATTGCTACCTAGTTCTGCATTCCTGTGCCATTTGTCCCACCTTACCTCTGTTGATTTCTATCTGGCGATCCAACGGTGGTAGTTGTTTAGGGTTTTACCACCTAACCGCTTTCTCGTGCCCAACATCCTGTGAGTTCATTGTTACCATCGACCTGAGGCCTCTTGCTGCTCTGCAATGGCGAATTGATTTGTTGAGGGTTACAGTCGGGCAATCACTCCTCATGTGGCTTGCCCTAGTTGTGATGCTTGGTTAGGAGAAGGCAAGTATTATTAGCTACCTGATTCCAAATAATATCAATAGTTTCCTTTATTTCTATGTGTAAGAAATTGTTTGTTGTCGAGACTGACAGATTGCCACCTCTATCCATCTTGTGTCAGGATTATCTCATAGTGATGGGAACAGTTTTGCCCCAGGATTCGGAAGGTAAACTCATAAACCCGGAATATTCGCGAGTCATCGATAATTTTATGAGCTCAGAACGATTCACTAAGGGTTTCGGTGTATGTTCAAGTGGTCCATTGGAGAGAACACCCTCCAGATTCAGGTATAATCCTTCCTAATACTAAAATATGTGTCTTAATGGTGTTCCTCTCTATTAGATAGCCTTGTAATAAATTTATGTCTAATTGTGGTCTATGGCAGGTACTCTCCTCTCCCTGCTCTACTCGTGCAAGCTTGGAACTTACCCTTCACGATTCAAAGTCTTATGGTTTCATTGGTCATTTCCAGGTTGGCACTCTAGTCCTCACCAATTTAGTTAATGAAGGGTTTAATGCTCCACGGAGCTGAGCTCGGAATGTTACCTAGATTACTTTTACTCCTTAGTTAATTGGTTGTTTAAGAGAGTCAACAACCTCTATGCATGTTTTGAGCAATTTGGGGGGAAAAATACCAGTCCCTGAGTCGAGGCTTGTGCACATATTTTTGTTGTATCCTTCTCTTTGTTTTGTTTAAGTTATTGGTTAAAGGACTCTGTGGTTTTGGTCATAATGACCCGAAGGTGTCATTCTGGAACTGTAATTGTTTTCACAGTAGAATACATACTTATATATAGTGCATTTCTAATTCAACTGGTATTCTAGTTATGTTGTTTCATATTTAGCAATGGGTCGGAATGCCTCTGTTCTAAATCTTAGAATAATAATATTTATTGATTGTTGCTCGATCCTTGCGGAATAATTGGTTTAATGAGGGTTTATACCAGGGGTTTATTCGTAGATAGGCTTAAAGTCTTTATGCCTTCTATCTTGTCGTAGAATAGTAGATATTGCATGTGTGATAAATGAGGATGCACCTCTGCTCATTCGGAATTTCTGAACAGATCTTTATTATGTTTGACAGTTGTACATTGTAACTAAATTATGGTGTGTTTACTAATATATATATTATATATTATATATATATATATATAGATATAATATATATATATAATATATTATATATATATATATATATATAATATATATATATATATATATTATATATATAATATATATATATATATATATATATATATATATATATATATATATTTTAGAAAAGTGTAACACAACTATTTCTTGGGTGGAATTCATGAATGGTTTTGCATAGTTCATTTTGTTGTTTATGGAATGAAAAATATGTTGAATACTTAAGAGCGTAATTTTTTTTATACTATGTTAAATATTAATTTATACGAAAATTACTTGTTGTGTCCTTTGCATATTTTCATCAAAGAGTTTCTATTGTTTCATATACTAAGAAAAATAGATAAACTCTATTTGTTGTTTTTAATGTATCTTTTTTATTTTAAATTTCCTTGCTCATTTGTACTATATACAAGAAATTTCTTTATACCAAAACAAATAAGATTTCCTACTTAGCCAATTAAATCATTACTCTATAGCATAGTACCAACTCTTAATAAAACATTTCATGGTAATTATCTATTTAATAATAGAAACCAGTAGTAAACAATCCTCTTTGGAAAGTCTCTGCTCCCAGCCACGAGTCTGGCAATTACATCCAGACCCTCCCCCGAGCACTTTGTTTTGGTATCACAGATAATTATTTCCAGCTACAGTCAAGTACCTTGGGTCCCTGGACTCCTATCCTACCCCCAAGTCTTATACTCTTTTCTGACTATCTTTCTTGAGATTTCTCCCACTGGTCTATTTCATCTAGCTCAAGGATCTCTCCTGGATTCTTTTGCTACCCTCTAAATCTCCCTTCAGGGCAGATGGGTAATTGTCTTTGTAACTGTTTATTTTAATTCTTTTAAACAGTTTCTATTTTTTTGTTAAGGTATCATTACCTAATATTTAGGTAACCACAATTTATTTTTCTTGGCCTTCTAGCCTCAGTCACTTATTGTTAAACAACATAATGTAATAAAACTCAAAGTAGCAGATAATAAAATTAACTTAGTAACCTTAGTAAATTCATGCATTTTGGGGTGTTACATCTCCCCTCCCCATATGAGGAACATCGTCCCTAATGTTCACTTCAACTTTCAGAAAACAACATTGGATAAGCTTTCCGCATAAATTCTTCATCTTCCTAGGTGGCTTCATTTGGGCCAAAGTTCTTCCATTGCACTTTAACCTGGGTGATGACTCACTTCCGCAAGGTGGTTTCTCTCTGGTCGATAATACGAAGAGGTTCCGCCAGGAACTCTCCTTCCGGTTCAACTTGCACCCAACAACTCACAGTCATGACTCTAAATAAAAAAATATATATCTAAAAGTCATATATCCCTCTTCATCGGTTACTTGAATATTTTCCCAATTAATGATGTGATGAGGGTTATACACATGCTTTTTTAGTAAGGATATGTGGAACAAATTATGGACCCAAATGTAGTTGGGTAGCGCAAGCTTATAGGCCACCGGCCCAATTCGTTCCAAGACTTGAAAAGGTCCACAGTATCAGGGTGCTAACTTTGCACAACCCCACCACTATAAGGAAATTTTCTGGGGTTTTACTCTTAAATATACATGATCCCTCAGTTGAAATTCTCTGTATGTCCTCTTTCTATCTGCATACACTTTCTGTCTATCTTGGGATGCCCTTAGATTTTGTCGAATCTTCTTAACTATCTCCTTCATTTCTGCTAGCATGTCAGGACCCAATGCTATCTTATTAACTGGGTTATTCCAGTCTATGGGCACCCTGTACTTTCTTCCATAGAACACCTCAAAGGGGCTCCTACCCAAAGATTCATGATGTCCATTATTATACACAAATTCTACTAAATGGAGATAATCCTCCTGTTAGGATATTCCGACACATAGGAATAGTTAAGTTCAACTTGGTCTAGTATAGAGTTAGGTTAGCGTTAGGTAAAGTGTGTTTCTTTACCGTTGTACATTTGTTAACTTACAATCCGACGGTCACGATATGTAGTGATCCGACGGTTCATTCTCTCCTCGGTATTACCGACACTTGATCCGTGGCTTGACACCCGATTGGTCCATGAATTCTATTTAAAGCGCATGGAGGGTCTTTTGTAGGTTAACCGTGCATGAGAGAAGCTTATGTAAATTTTCATTCTTTTATTAATAAATTGCCTGTAGTAGCCACGTTGGCGCAGGCCGTGGACTGTTTCCCTCTCTGAGGGTTTTAACCACGTCAAAATACTGGTGTATTGATCTGTGATCTGTTTGTGAGCGGTGTCCTTCTGGTGTTCTGTCTGAGGAACTTACCCTGTAAATTCCTACAAAATCGATATTTTGTTTGAGGGATGGGCACATTTTTATTAGGGTAATGTCGATATACGAGTTTTGTTTTATAGATAATTTCCTTCGGTAGACATAAGCAATCTCCCTAGACCTAGTGGTATGATCTACAAACAACCAAGAAAAAATTTCTTTTCTTTCCTTAGAGAAGTTTGAAATATGGAAGAAAGAATTTCTTGGAAACCAATGTAAACTCTATTCTTCTCCCCACTTGCAAGCTTTAGCTCCAACTACAAATTCTCTAAGTGGAACATGTAAAAAATCTAAAATAATCAAGAGAACCAAAACATACAAATAACATATACAAACATCTCTAAACAATAATCCAATGAGTCATTGTTCTATATATGCATAAATGAGACATAATGTACAAGAAACCGAGGAATTTTTTATTAATAAAAGTAGGATAAGATTACAACCCTTGAAGACCTTGACCCTGTAGATCTCTCCTAGATATATTGTCCTTCCTTTGTCACAAAAGCAAGCCTTCAATCATTTCTCAAATACATGGAAGGATTATGGACCTCTAGACATAAATGGGCAACACGAGAGCATAACTAAGAGTCTCCAAAAGCCAACCCAGTCCCAATAGCAGGTAATGCATTTATAGGAGGAATGAGGAGGTTGTAGATCCATTAAATTAGGATAAGATCTAGTTTAGAAGGGGATAAGATCCATGGGATAAGTGATAAGAGCTCATTTGTAGAAATCTGGGGACATCTCTAATAGAGAATGGAAACTTCCACGATAGAAGCCTCTAGAAGCAGAAGCTTCGAAATTATATTTAGTTTTTTCTTCATTTCAAGGGTCATCATAATTGCAGTGAAAGAAACCTATTCTACCCAACGATTTTCCCTTTGATGCAACCTACGTCATCACATTGTCTAAATTAGGAAAGTGTGATGGGGACATAAATTAGGTTTTTTACCCAATATAATGTCGAATTCTTGGAACTTCTGGAAAGGGGATTCTTTTTGTCTTTGTAAGGGATGATTGCAAGCTGTGAATAGATGATGATTGATCTAGGTTCAAGGTCATTTGTTTGAATGTGAAAAAATGGTCTGTAACATATTGCCCCCTAATGTACAAAGTTAGAAGGAGTGGCTGAGGACTAAAGTTCTTCACCATGTGTTGAAGCCCTGAAAATCGGTTCAACAACATGGGGGATACTCGCCCGGTCCAGACCTTGGTTGGCAGCTCCTTTTCCATTTGGTATAGCGGGTCCGACTGGGGATAATGGGACCCGTTTCCCAATTTGTGTGTGTGTAAGATTGATTGATGTTCCTAGCTTTAAAAGATTCTAATTGAGATGCTTATAATTCTAACTTTAATCTAATGATATGCAATTGTACTCTAAAAAAGCAGCAACATCTAAATCTATACTAACCCGGGGTATAACCTTTATGCTGTGCGATCTAAAATAATTTCGAACAACAATCGGTAATAAAGATCATTCAGCTGTTATAAGAAAAGAATTCAATATAGATAAACCACTTCACATAAAAAGTTAGGTGAAACAATTATGAAAAACTTATCACACAGTAAGCTACTCATATATTAAGCACAAATAAATAGCTATCACCGTACAAAAGTGCCAAATGATAACTCAGGCATTCAAGCATTAACATTTAAATAACTGAATTTAAATATCACTTTAACACTGGAAATAGAAACAGTTACTAGATAAAAATACCATTTATAACTAGTTCTACTCATGAGCTTCAAGTGATAGCGATTTATCTCTTCTCAATCCAACATCAACTAAGAGTAGAGAAGTGCAACATTAGTAGCAGATATCAGATGCAAAAATCAATAAATCCTGTTCCATTCATTCACCAAAACCTCCTTGGAGGGTGCAAAAGTGCATGTTATGAGGACAAGTTTTTGATAAATTTCTGGACCTTTCCCTAAATGCATGAGAAGGGTTTAAATACTACTAACTATGTCTAAAAATAACTTATTTACACAAATTTAGGATACGGTTTAAATTACCGTCCTTTTTCTAGGCAAAATAAAATAAAACTATTTCTAAAATTAAATCTAAAACTAACTATTTCTGTATTTTCTCCTTAATGTCGCAAGCATTCAACATTTGCTTGATAAGAGTCAGTTGGCTGACTTCAACCTTTAAATGTGCTTCAAAATGGAATCAGCAAGAGCTGGAACCATCTTTTCGGTACTGGGTTTACAGGAGACTGAGAAATTAGAGGCTTCCCATTTCGAGAAGTTTTACCCTAATCGCGCATCAGAAACTCCCTTTGTTTCTTAATCCGGGCTTCCTTAGTGTGATTTTTGCCTCTTGCGTGTTTTCTTGTAGCAGATGTAAAGTTGAAATTTTGTGAAAATAATGATTCTGAGAGCTCTTGACCTTGAGCCCTAAACTTCCTGTCTTGATGTCAGCGCTGTCTAATATTCATTTAACCATTTCTGTGCAGGGGAGAATTTTGGGCCTTGCCGCTCTTCGGTGCAGGAATGAACAAGCTAACTCTGCAACTGATTCTTCAGACGACCTTGATGAGCCTGTAGTAGCCATAAATCCCATTACTTTAGGATTTATTTCCTCAAATAGATTATGTATGCCTTCCCAGGTGAAAATACCTGCGTTTCTGTTGCATGCTGTGTCTTTGTGCAAGGGTGCCTTTTCTCTGTCTTCAGATATCAGAGCCTCGCCTATTTTCACTGTAGTTTCCTGTATACTGCTTTGTATAACCTTTTGTCCTTCGTTCCTACAGTTTACAAGTGAGGTGAGAGTAATGAAAATAAATAATGACGGGAATGCTTTGACTGCTGAAGACATTTAAAAATATGCCACCTTACGTGAACTGGCTCTTTGATAAACTCAAAACTAGATTTCATTAACAACTGGAAACTACTTCATTAATGAGCATTTAAAGCACATAACCAATCTCGTTTAATGGAAACACTTTGCCTTGAATAATGAACCAGAAAAATTTGCGATGAGACAATGCATCGCATAATCGCAATATCGCAATATCGCATGATCGCATGATCGTAATTTCGCTCTTTCATTCTTTCGTAAGATCGCTTTCCTGCTTTATTGTGATATCGCGATATCGCAATATCGCATGGTCGCATTATCGTAAACTCGTAAGCATGTGTATTTCGCGTTAATGTATTTGTTGCGAGGTGCGATTTTGCGATATGCGATATCGCATATTGGTGTTTTCTGCGGTTTTTCAGCATAAGTGCATTTTAAAGCATGCGATGTCATATATATGTTTTTAATATGTGATCTCGCATTGCAATCTCGCATTCTTAGAGTTTTGGCTTGTAGGGAGACATCCTGTTATCTTTTCTGCGATACGATATCCTTTAAGGAGTGATTTTGTCTTCCCTCATCACAAAACTTAAGTTTTTTTTAGATTTTTTCAAAGGTATTTTCTTAAGTTTACGATGGTAAGTTTTATTGAATAGGAAATACAATCACTAATTGATTTTTTTGAATTTTAGCTAAGGGTCCCCATTTATTTAGTATTAGTCACAACACTAAATAAAAATGGGGGTCGTTGGTGGCCACAACAATTGGCGATTCACTTGGAAGAACCAGTTATCTCTGTCGTTCTTTTGAATTTTCTATACTTCCAAAACAGAAAATTTTCCAGAAGATTAAACTTTATTATTGAAAGATAAAGTACATTATGTTCTAACCTGTGAATGATATTTTGTTTCAACTATTCTCAAATCTGATTATTTACTTCCTCAAGCTAGTCCTTGTATTTACATCAGTCATTACTTGGTTTTATAAAGATAAAACAAAGGCTTCTCTGTAAATCAATTTTAAATATGCTCATTTGTCATAGGTAGAGCCTCTGCTGCCAGCAGGCGTTCATATCCTCGACAGGGTTACCTGTTACCCAACAATGATCCTTTATCCTACTTAAAGAAACCTACAACTCTCAAAGAAGAATCCACATCCACACTTATTGCTTTGATTTTATTTTACTCTTAAAGAACAATGTCTTGGTTTGATAGCCAATTTATGACA
>APFE030422123.1:137344-150644 GCA_000404065.3 Pinus taeda | reverse complement strand
GCCATCGTGCTTGATGGAGACGCTCACTTTGTGATGATGATGTATTGTTGGCAAGCCTTTCTCGACACGTTTGGATTGAAAAGAAGCAATTTTGTTATGTTATATCATTTTGAGACCTATCGTGCAGGTCGACTTGTGATCTTTTTGCACTTGTGAACACTTAAAATCATGTTTTAGGGCTTTTAATTGTAACTTAAAATAATTCGACTTGGTTACCCCTCTTATAAATAGAGGGAAGTCGAATTACTTAGATAATTTTCTCACACACTCAATTCTTTCTCTCGCAAAAAGTGTGCACTAGTTCTCACTCTTTTAGTTGGACGCAATGGAAAAATAGTGTATAAACTTATCTTTGGGAGGATATGTTTTGCATGGAGAGACTTTCTTTGGATTGATGAATTGATGCTTGGATGAATGGTGTAAGATTCATGTTATTTTTCTTCCATTTAGCATTGATATGGAAATTAGGGTTCATCTTTTGCCATATTAAAAATTGTGATATCAACTATGAAGTCTTGTTTCTTATTATGCAAAATTTATCATTAGGTATCCATCAAAAGAACTAGATCGCATCCTTTGACATTAAATCTCATAAAAGAGAAAGTCACTAGGGTTTGGAGTAAAGCGGAATCTCTCTTCTCCATCTCTATCCAAGGTCCTCAACCTTTTGACCTTGTCTTGTTGAGTCCATTGCCTACATGATTGAAGGCACTAGTTGTTGCGTGTCGATCAACCCATTTTTCCATTTTTCTTTATTTTGTGGTAAACTATGTTTAGAGTTTGGTTAAATCTACATTTTATAGCTAAATTGCACTTACATGTTATTGTTTGAAAGTTTGGTATTGCATCTATTAATGTTAAAAGGGAAAAATATACCATTTAATGCATATTTCACCCCCATTTTTGGGGTTGACGTCTAGGCCTTATTTGTTGTTTTCTGCATTTTCATCCATCAAAAACATATTGTTGACCTATCCCTTGTTTACCATTCCCTTTAATAGCTTGAACTCCCTTGCCAATTATACCTTTATATGGCTATTTCTATTGTTGTTGCAAAGTTTTGCATGCAATAAAATTGCTTTCTTTTGAAACCCTATATTTAACAATAATCCATAAATTGATGATGAGGCTAACTTTAAAATCTATAGAACTTATGTCGGCCAACTAGGATTTGTTGGTAGTCTCCTCCAATCTATCATTTCTTTTCCACCTCGAGCTTATCTTTATTGAAAATATTTTTATGGTGTATAATTTGCAAGCTCCTTCGAGAGCCATTTGGTTTAAGGTCCTAAGTCATTCAACCTATAATCCTTGCTAGGAAAGCCTCCCTTGTGGAGATAATATCTAAGCACAAAACTACAAAGGAGAAGCCATTAAGATGATAGTGGTGGTGGATCATGTTGTTTCCTTAGACCTAGAATGCCCAATGAGGATTTGCACTAGGTTGCTAGATTTTTGAGGTAGCATTTTTTACATTGTTGTTGAGGAGATTTGAGTCCTCCTCGTAATTTGAACTCTATGCTTCAATCAATTTTGGAGAGAATATCACAAAGCGAAGGTTAAAGTTCTCCTTTAGCGACTTTGGTATAACTTTTGAGGGGTTACAATCAGAAGCATCTGAACACTTGGATATATAATATATATATATATATATAGAGAGAGAGAGAGAGAGAGAGAGCAATCCAAACTTCTACAAGTCCCCATTTGAAACTTGCTTTGGATATTTTCCACCTTCACCTTTGGATATTGCATATGGGCAACAAGAAAGAGTGAGGGAGGTTCTTATAGGGGATGCCTTAAGAGTAGAGTAATTTGTTGAGAAGATCAGGAATATCCATCTACATGTATAGGAGACACTACAAAAGACACAAGAAAAATGCAAGGCCAAACATGATTAACACATAGTAGAGTGGTTGTTCAATGTGGGATACAATGTATGGTTACAATTGAACAAGGAGCGACTGCAATGTCCTGGTAATAAAATAAAGGCTTTACGATATGGTCCCTTTGAGATACTGGAAAAGCTTGGAGATAATGCCTATAGACTTAGTCTATCCCCATACATGTGCATGTACTCCATGGCGAATGTAGAGAATTTAAAATGCTATGAGCCTTCCATATTAGATCGGGAAGAGTAATAGGTCGTACCTTTTGTAGATGATTATGCACCAAATGCTCAGACGAAGTTGATAGAGGATGCAACTTTTCAAAGGAGTTCTAAAACAATATGACAAGGTAGCATAACCTTTGGTAGATTGGGTTGAAAGGATAGCTTCTAGGCAAGTCTAAATGGTACATTTGAGAGAAGTTAGAGGAAAAATTTCTTCATCTCATTTAGTAAAAGCTTATGGGGACCAAAAGCCTCCTAAAATGGGGAGTTGTGATTTGGATCATAAAACCTTTGTCATCTATCTTGATGCTTTCAGAGAGGAAAAAGTGGAGGAATCCATTTACATGACCATTTTTATTAGTGAGACCCAGTTTGGAAAATTATGGTTTGATACCTTCTGAGAGCAGTTTGAGACATCAAATGACATTTTTTGGGGGGTACAACTTTCCCACATAAGTGTTGCATTTTTTTGTTCTATTCTACACATAGAGACCTTTCCAATGGTGCAAGAATAGTCTTAAATAGAGTCTATATGCAAAATTTATGCCACTCGGAAGTTGACCTTGTTTTGACCACCATGATTCGAGAGGATGCCACTTCAGCCCCCATTATTCATGGAAAATGGGCTAGCCATGTGATTATAATGAAGAAAACTCTCGAAGAGTCCACATTGTAACTGTAGGTAAGAGTTGAGGGAGTCAAACTTAACCACTAGTAGATTATTGGGCTATGTTATAACCAGATCACTAGGAGGAAAATGGGTCATATTCTATTCAAGTGCCTTTTGTTCCATAGAATAACAAAGTAGTTTAGAGGGATAGGGAAAGAGAAAACATAGAGGATTTGTGCACTGTAGCAGCCCATGGGCCACAAGATTCTTCCTAGGATATATCTTGTGTTAATTTGTGGTTTATGATTTTCATTTCATTGTTTTCTATTTTCTGCGTAGTTATAATTTGCATGCATATGCAATAAACAATAATTTAGAGATCCATAAATCTAAGGAGAAATAAACCCTCATAGTGTATATTTTGGTTTTTCAAATATATTTTAGTAGACATGTTGTGAGAAACTGTCAAATGTAATATCCACAACAATGTACATATCACTTATAGTATTTGTTTTGATCTCCTTCACATTTTTTTTTTTCCTTGCCTTATAGTGTTTGTAGATATGTTTGAACCTTTTGATATTTGTTTGTTTTTGCGTAAATTTTCCATAAACAATGTGCAATACCAAATTAAAGTCACAAGGTTTAACATTGATTTGATAATAATTAACTCACAATCATGTGCTATATGAATTTATTTATTCCTTTCACTATCTAAAATCAAGAGGTTGATTTTACTATAAACTAAATAATCACATTAAAAAACTAGTGCTACATAGTAGATAATCACATTAAAAAACTAGTACTAGATAGTAGCTAGTACGTGCTGCTTACTTTAAACATAGCTAAATTAAAGCAAAAATTAAGAATCCAAGTTAGTATTAAGGTTTAGAATCCAGTCAATTTAGGTTTTTACTGATTGGTAAATTGAAGTATTTTGTTAATCTAATTCTATCCAACCACAATAATAATGTCTTATTGTAGTGATAATGTTTTTGTTAGAAGGTCATCTAGAAGTTTTTACAGTTTCTATGTAAATACAGATAAATATTAAAAAAGAGAGTTGTTCTTGCTAGATATATCTATAAAAATATAGTTTATGAATACCTGATATTTTATGAAATTTTATAATGATAACAAAAAAATATTATAAAAATTTGTAATAACTAAAAAAGGTTAATATATATATATATATATATATACTACTTTATTGTATTATTCAAAAAGTTTTCCACGTTGTATTTTATGTCTAAAAATTTTTTATGACATAATATATGCAGCACAATTACATTTGTTTAATATTTTGTATATTTATATATTTGCTATATTCAATGTTTATTTTAAAATTTAATGATGCAATTTAGTTATATAATTTGAGTTTCTAGATATTTGATAGATTTCTACATTAAGTTATCTAAATTCTCTTTCTTTAGGTTAAATTTTGACAATTTTTTTGGTTTTTAAAGTGTGTTGTTTTTGTTTTTCTCATGTTTCTAATTAAAAGTAATGTGCTGTTTATCACTAGATTTTATTTTGATAACAATTATTAAAATAAAATAAAATGAGTGAGATGTTGCAAACGTATAATTGGATATGGTGTTTTCTGTTTCTTCGTTGTGCTTCACGCTGAGTTAATTAATTAATTTCCATCCTTTGGTCGTTTGCATCAGAGTACATACATTAAAATTTAGTGTGAAGATTGAGGTGAACTACTAAATAAAGTCTCTATCTCTTTGTCATTTTTATTTTATTTCTTTTCATAATCTTAAAATTAAACCTTTTTTAATATAATTTTTATAGGTTATTTTTAATCTTCTTAATTTCAATAATAAAGTCAATTTGCACAAATTACCAAAAAAGTGGTATCCTGATATTAAAATTGGTGGATTAATCCCCATTCAATCTATGTGTTTTTGCTAATAAAGTTTTTTATAGTTTATCTGTAACCTAATAAATAATGGGTAGTATAAGATGGATAGCATAAAGGATTGGAGTTATGAGTATGCAGGTTAGGTTTATTATAAAAATTAATATTTGTTTTTTAAAAAATATTATTTTATTAAAATACTTTTCAACCATATAAATTTTTTAATTTTAATAATTTGTTATCTATCAACACATGATAAAAAAATTGATAAATATGCGTTAAATTAATTTATTAATTTAAAAAATTAAATAATATATAAATATTATTTTAAATTTTGTACATAATTTATATAAAAATTAATAAACATTATTTTAAATTAATAGGAAAACTGGACCCTATTTTATAAGAGACCATATAATTTTGTATAGTGAATAGAAATGATGAAATTATAAAAACATTTTTTATTTATTTTTTATAAATTCCAGTTTATTTATATGGAATGCAATGTTTAGTAAGTTTATCTGGAAAAACATTTTTTCCTTTACAAATTCTAGTCTATTTATATGGAATGTAATGTATGTAATTTTACTAGTAAATTTATCTAGAATGTCATGTTATGTAATGCTTTTGTTTGCATGTTTTATAATATAGGTTACTTAACATTTAATTATTACAATTGTAAAAATAATTATAAACTAAATTAAATTTAAAAATAAATTATTTATATAAAAATATATAAAAGAAATTATTATTAAGTTTATTAGTTATTATTGAAAAATAAAATTTTGATGGGTGAGCAAACTAAGAAGTACTAGGATGGCAGTGTGGATGCCAGTCATTTATATGGTCTTGATGACATTTAACGAGCTGGTGTTGTGGCACTTGTCTTGCATGTAGAAATGTGTGAAGGCATATGTGTAGAGTGTGAACACATTAGTCTATTTAATAGTGGCTTTAGTTTTGACGGACATCATAGTGTCCTTGTGTTGTGGTGATTTTGTTTAATCTGTGGAAGGTTCTGTAGTCTGGTATGGGATGGCTTAGAGTGAGAACTCATTGTATTGACAAAGTATCCATGGTGGTGAGTTTGCGAAGCAGTTGTTTATATGTGTTTGCGAGAGTAATTGGTGACATGCTCTGGAGTGGCGGAGGGGGAGAGCTGCCAACTCGGACGGTCCATATTTGGGATCTCAGGATAGCAACTTGCAAGTGAGTTTCTTCATAATGCTTCACTAGTCGATGATTGTGTGATGGCCTTGGCAGCTTGGTGGTGCATGCACACTCTAGGTGTTGGGACTCTCCCGTTGGCATTGAAGTAACTCTACAAGAACATTCCTTGTTATTGTTTTTCTTCAATTTGAATACAAGTGGTAGCATTGTCTTGGCAGGCTAGTCCTAGGTCGAGGTTTTGGCAGGTAGAAGTTGGGTGGGTGGTGGTGGTGTGAGGACTCTGGTGTGGAGGTTAGAGGAGGTGGCCTGGGGTAATTCCACTGTGCAAAACTCTCGGCTCACCTTGAATCATTCATCGATATATGTTATCGAGCCCCTTTGGCCTCTTCTAGGATGAGGTGGGAAGGGGGCGTCTTGGGAGTGTTGGGTCCTGAGTTGGTTGGTTTCATTTTTATATGTGGTATTTGAAGATGTTGTGTCTCGTGGTTTTGGGGGACAGAGATTTGACCAAGTGGCTATCTTAGGAAGCGAGCCATGCTCCACTAGAGGGGTCGCGTGAGGAAAGCAATAGGCTAGTGGGGCCAGCTAGATGGCCATGCTGGCAAGATGTGCGGCCTTGGGGAAGTCGTGGACCCTAGCCACAAGGTGTTTCCAAGTTCTACTGAGTTTCCACCTTCCTGGACCATTTCAAGGGGCAGTTAACACAAGTAATTACCCTGCTAGAGCGACTCAGTGATGATAGACATGAGGATAAGAACGTTGCCATAAAATCCACGATGTGCTACAGATTGATCAATGGATGATGATGGACAGTGTAGATGCCCTGGTTCAGAGGCAAAAAAGACTTATAGAAAAACTGGATTAGGTGGAAGCTCGACTGGAGCACATGGAAACTCATGTCCATTGCTCATTCAACCCACCCTTCTCGCCTCATAATGTACTTAAGAATCTTGCTCCTGTTCACTCCTCAGATCCTGGATGATAATCGACCGTTTCTTGGGGTTATTTGTTTATTGGTCATATTGGCCTCTTACTCTTTCATGTTTTGGTTGTATTGTGGTTTTGAAATATGTTTTGTTTTCGTTCTCGTGGCCAACAAATCTAGTAGGAGTTAGGCAGGAAGAATTTTGCAAAGATGTACCCAACGATGTAATTTTTTCCTGGATTAATAAAAGCATTTAGACTTACAATTTTTTTTAGAAAAATGATGGATGGAGTAACCATCCGAAATGTTGGGCTGATCAAAATAATTACACAATTTAATTCTCAAAACTTGCAACACAATATGAATTACTGTGAAAGTCTCCAATCACTTTAATGGAAATAATATTTAAAATTAATTTTATGAGGTTACGAATAATTATAATAATTTTTAATTATAATACACTTTTTTAGGAAATTATTTATTTATTTATTCAATTGCCACATCTAGGGACCAACCTGAATCCATCTTAACTTTGGATCTTACCAAGGGTCTAAAAGGGATCAAATTCCTTCTTTTCACTCTAAAAGTGGTTTGCATTCTCAAGGAATTTGGACCCTCTTACAGCTTGCTAGAACCTAGGTTGATTTTTTTATTATTAATTATAATTATAATTATTAGTTATTAATTATTAATTATTTATTTTTATTTTATTTTTATTTTTTAGTTTTATTGTAATTTCGCCAAGTTAAAATGTTTTTATTGATAATTATTCATTATATTATATTTTTGTTTTATTCTATTTTTTTAATTTTAATTTTATTTTTATTTGATAGGGTCAAAATTTTATTAGGGACGTTTACAACATTCTCTACATTATTGGGTGGAGAGCGTCTATGTAGACAATCTGCTTTTAACTTTTTATTATTTTTTAAATTCAACCCGCATGTAAATGTTTACAAACATTTACACCACTACAACATCTCCCCCATACCTTTTTGTTTTTACATTTAATTTTGTTTTTGTGTGAAGGCTAGCATTCATTATATTAGATTTAATACAAAAAATGCTATAAAATAAAATTAATTAAAAATTTGATTCCCCGCCCCCCAAAAAAATCAATAGATGACTGTCTAAATCATCATGATTGTTCATCTATCAAATTGTTAATTATCAAGCCATCCATTTGTAAATGGGATTGTTTCCAACTACAAAATGATTCTAGTGGTTATGTTGGTAGTTGCGAGATGAAATTTTTTGCTTTTTCATTTATAATGATGAGCATAGACCAAGTTAAAATATGTTATGGAGATATAAATATTTCGTACATGCAAATACCACGCCAAAAATATGTGAGTGAATTTAAGCATGGAGTGGATGACTTTGAGTAAAGAAATTATTCTCGAGGAAAATTACTTAGATGAAGATTTTAAACAAAGAAAGGTGCAACGATTTTGTTTATACCTATGAAGAGAACTTGGCAACAATAATTTACAACGGTGATTATTTTGGGATAATTTAAGGACACCCCCATTAGTAAAACATCGAAATAACTATGTAGAACAACCCACTTTAAGATTCACGTCATTTTCTTACTTAACTAATTAAGATAATTACAATTAGGGTTGTTTCAATTGAGTGGCGAGTTTTTTGCATACACAGAGAGAGGGGTCAATGCCAACCCTAGTGTAGGATGGAGGAATGACTTGCCAAAATGTGGAATGTTGTCACCAAGATTGTGTAATACTTGGTTGAACATGGACACCCCCTTAATATAGTGTAATCCCCATAAATGACTCTCACCATCAAACCCGCCCTATGAGATTTGAATCTATGACCTAGTGGAGACTAAACCCAAACAAATCGATTAGTCTATAACTCATGGATAGTGATGAATCTAATATACAGGATTTCAAGTTTTAGGCTCACCTTATTAAAAAAATTGAGGCATGTATTAACCCTAATCTAAATCTTTTATAACTGTAATTCTAAGAGGCATTCAAACTTTTCATGCTAAACAAAAGCTCTTAAAAATTATTTGCTTCAATAGGAAAAAAAATATTACTTAAGGTCTTTATGGATTAGTTTTACCTTCAGAATATGTTTGGATTTAATAAGAAACACAAATTACTTAAGATCCTTATGAAGTAGTTGTACTCGTGGAATATGCTTGGAGTTACATTGATCGAAAATCTTGATGTGAATGTGAAGGGCAATTGGTTGGAAGTTCAATGCAGATGCTACTTACAATGTAGAAGTCACTTATAGACTGGTTCTCATAATTAATCTTCATAAAATATTGTGATATGAGATATAATGTTTGTGAAATATAATGTTCCATAAGTATCTTTTATAGGAATAAACTTGTGGTCTAAGTTAGCAAGGGAGGAATAGTTTGGGCCACTGATTTCAAAACGGTGTCTGTGACACTCTTTAGTTATCTTTAATACACAATAGCCTATCATTGAAGCATTCTAGTAGATTTTGAAACCAATGGCAATTCACATGATTCATTTCAAACAAAGTTATGGAGGAGGATGTAAAAATATGTGTTGGGATGGCAATTTGCCATGTTATACCTATTTCATACCCAAATAGTGAGCAGGGGAAGTGTGTAAGAGATGTAGTTTCCAATACTTTGCTAAATGTTGCATTTATTTAGGTTAATGTTGGTCCTTTCCATTTTTGGTATAAACAAGCATATCATATTTAGGTTGATGTTGGTCCTTTCCATTTTTGGTCTAAACATGCATATCATTAGGGGGTTGGCAATGAGATGAAAGTTGATCATGTCCCCACTAAGTTTGAAGTTTACTATTTCTTGGATGCTAGCCAACTATTTGACAAAGCGTTTAATTTAAAAGTGTTTGACAAAATGCTTGCTAATCAAGTGTTTGAAGAAAGGCTTATTTAAATTATGGTTAGGTCTCTATTTGGGAACACCATTTGTTTATGGGTGTATTAAATAGGTTATGAGTTGTTTCTAAAATAGAAACTGGATATATCATGAAGGATTATGATGGATGAACAATGTATACTCTATGAGGATAAACAACTTTAAGACCACAAGCATTTCTTTGAGTATAACATAGTTAAAGATTCAACATTTATTTTGATATTGTGATTGCAACGAAAACTTGAATCCACCCAAATACCTTCATCTTCAGAACCTACATTCAAAGTCTTCTACTATTTCTAGTGCTTGTGTAATGGATCATGCTTAGGTGGTCTTGGTGGTGGAGTTTACAACCCCAAAGGTCACTCATCTACATTTGTTATATGAAAAATATGCAGTTACTTATAGACTTAGGGTATTGACCTCCTACATTGACATTGTTCCTATGGATCCACATGACTTGGACGAAGTAATGTGAGATATACTTATCTTCCAAAGGTTTTCTTATTTTATTTTTTATTTCTATGATCACGTGGATTATTAGTTAGTGTTTGAGGGTCATTGGTTTTGGGGAAGTGTGAAACTTTTTATAACTCTTTGGTTCTTATATTTTTATCCAAACATTGTGTCCATTAATAAAATGCAAATTTTGGATTGTCTTCCTAATTTACCTTTGCATTTTTTATATTTAAATTTAGTTTTTTAGGATGTTAAGAATATTGTAGGTATTTACATCAAATTAGATCTTAAGGGCATCACCATTGGTTTATTTATGATCTAGGTTGTATAAGGTATGGAATGAAAGTTGGGAAAAGAAATGAAACACACATGGAGAAATATAAAAAAAATCATAGTAATATGGTGAAAACCCAACTTTTATTAATAAATGAAAAACATACTATTGCAGAACATAGACTGGCCATAATGGTGGTTGCTATCTCTGAATAGTGAGAGATGGCAACTACGTGCATTCGAAAAAGTTAATACAAGAGGCTGAAAGAATGACCTTTTAACATAAAGAAATAACCCTAGAGGTCCAAAACCCTAGCCCTTGAAGATGAAACACCAAAATGTTTGCGGTCCTCGAGGTGGTTAGTTGGTACATAACCTTCCCAAGGGAAACTTTTGCATACAATATCTATTTGGGATGCACGATAGCTTGTTGGAAAGGCCTATCTAAGAACTACAAATTTTGATTAGGTTCAAGGCTACCTAAATTGCCAAAAAACATCATTTAGGGCCTCAAAATGACCCTAGAATTTTGGGCCCCAAAAATCATAGAAAATTTTCCAAGATGTTGGGCGCAACCCAACTTGGTCCAAGTTTTAGTCAAAGACTCTGCATTTTGAGGAGCAGAGCTGGCGAAGTTCTATTCATCATGTAATGTTTACGGGCTTTGGTGTGGGTCAAAAGTTCCTTATTTTGTAACGGGTTTCGGGTATTAGTCCATTGTTTTATCGGATCCATGGTATGTGGACTGTGGTCTTGTAGTACGGAAGCCTATATAAAGAAGATGTAATACTTTGTCAAATATAACTAACTAAGCATAGATTTTTTGTATTCTCTGTCTTGAGTTTGTATTTTTAGGGAAGGCTCCGCAACTGAGTGCATGGAGGCCTTGAAGATTCTGCAGCTGAGTGCGCAGACCACCTGTAGCTGAGTACGCAGGTTAGGGAAGGGCATGTATTGAAGATCCATATTAATAAAGAAGAAGTTTTGGCGAAGCATTGTATATCTTTCTGTGTTCATTTTTTATTTTTATTGATGTCATTATGCATGCTTTTTACTGAATTATGTGAAAGAATATATGTTATACTATTTTTTGTTATGTCTATGCGTTAAGTACCAATCTGTGAAGTTAATCATCAACGTGAAGTTATTCATGTACGCAAATTTGTAGGTAGATATAAGACATAAGTGAACACCCAGATGCCACATTGTGCATATTCCTCTGGCTGTAGAGACCTGGTTTTGCAACCTCCCATAACCACTTTGGGTGAGACTGCGATCTGCTTGGAGGTCTTTACCGAAAGGGTCAGTGGTTGAGGGTTTGTTTGTGCGCAACACACTATGAACCTGGGTCAAGCCCCCTTAAACCAACAAATGGTTATGTTGTGGGAAATTACTGGATGACACGATGCAGATTTGGACCTCACTGCAAGAGGATCCAAACATCCAAAAGATTGAGGGGGAATTACAGGTGAAGCAGAAGTAGCGCGACAAGATCTTGGTTGTTGTAAAGACCATACCAATCTTGCATAAACTCACCAGTATTACTAAAGGAAAGAACCTCCAAAAGCAGATAGTGATCTTCAAGGGAAGGACCAAATTTTGCAAGCAAGGACTCAGCCATGGCAGGAGGACGCCCTTAAACTTTCTCAGGTAGTGGACGAAAGTCTCAAAGAATTGAAGAAAATGGAGGCGGAAATACTGCAAAAGGTTGTCGGCCCAACCAGAGAGGCATTGCTAGAGGATGTGCGCAAATAAGAGAAACAAATGGCAGAGTCAGTCCAACAGTATAATGCAGTCTACAATGGAATTGAAGCAAAAATCAAGGGAACTGTAGTTGAGTGACTTGGGACGAGTCATGGGTGAGCGTTGGGGTTTTGTTGGGCGCAACCTAACTTGGTCCAAGTTTTTGTCAAAGACTCCGCATTTTGAGGAGCGGAGCGTGCAGAGCTGGTGAAGTTTGATTCATCACGCAATGTTTAGGGGCTTTGGGGTGGGTCAAAAGTCCCTTATTTTGTAATGGGTTTCAAGTATTAGTGCATTATTTTGTTGGATCCATGGTATGTGGACCGTGGTCTTGTAGTAAGGAAGCCTATATAAAGATGTAATACTTTGTAAAATATAACTAACTAAGCATAGATTGTTCGTATTCTTTGTCTTGAGTCTGTATTTTTGGGGAATGTGCTGCAGATGAGTGCGCGGAGCCTTGAAGAGTCTGTAGCTGAGTGCGCAGGCCACCTGTAGCTGGGTGCGACGGTCAAGGAAGAGAATGTATTGAAAATCCTTATTAATAAAGAAGAAGTTTTGGCGAAGTATTGTGTATCTTTCTTTGTTCATTCTATGTTGTTATTGATATCATTGTGCATGATTTTTACTGAATTATGCGAAAGAATATATGTTATATTGTTTTTTGTTATGTCTATGTGTTAAGTACCAATGTGTGAAGTTAATCATCAACGCGAAATTATTCATGTATGCGAAGTTCTAGGTAGATATAAGACATAAGTGAACACCCGAATGCCACAACGCACATATCCCTTTGGATGCAGAAACCTAGTTCCACAACCTCCCATAACTGCTTCAGGTGAGACTGCGATTTGCTTGCAGGTTGTTACCGAAAGGGCCAGTGGTTGAGGGTTTTGTTGGTGTGCAACACACTCTGAACCTGGGTCAAGGCTCCTTAAACCAACATGAGAAGATAGAGTGATCCGGATTTAAACAGGAATGCAACAAAATACAAAGATAACCATATACACAAAGATGCAGTGGAAATAATACTTCATTCATTAATGGAAAATACTGAAATATGCTTACAACTAGAAATGGAAATAAACCAGCTAGGGCGATGGTAGCTTATCTTTGAGAAGAGATGTGGCAGCTACATGCTTCTAAAATGTGTTACAATGAGGCTCGAAGGCCTATTTATTGTTGAGAAACAATGGAAAACCCTTAACATCCCAAAACCTAACCCTAGAAGATGAAACGCCAAATTGTGG